>VDFB02173152.1:0-25508 GCA_007258455.2 Sequoia sempervirens | reverse complement strand
CTCTCTCCCCCCTCTCTCTCTCTCCCTCTCTCTCCCCTCTCTCTCTCTCTCTCAATCTATCCCTCCCACCCTACCTAGCTAAGTCCCTCTCACTCCAAACCCTTCTCTCCCACTCCCTCTCTCTTAGGCTCTCCCTTCCACCACCTCTCTCTCTGGTCTCTTCCTCCCTCTCTCCCTCCCACCCTACCTAGACAACTCTCTCTCTCTCTCTCTTAAAATTCTCCCTCCCTCTAAAGACATACATAAATACATACATACTTACATACATACAAGCATAATACATATGTACATACAATCCTACATACATACAAGCATACATGTACATATGTAGATACAATCTCACATACATATAGGACTACATACATACATACATACAGGCATACATACATATGTGACATACAAGCATACATGTACATACAAACATACAAATATATAAACATGTATTCAATAAAGTAGCATTTAACATAGAACAAGACATAACGCGAGCACATTATACCATGCTTGTGTTATGTCTTGCTAGACATGTCCCGCACAAATGGAAAAAACCATGCCAAAACTAAGATATAATGTGAGTGTGTTATATCTTGCTTTGGGAATCCCTGAGCCTTAAGCTTGGTATTTTCCTTAGAATACCAACCCAAATGCTTGGAGATCCTTCCCAATGACTAGAGACATGTTTTTGCAAATTCTACAATATTTCACATAATTGGGTTTGTGTTCATCGTCAGGATTGCACATGTTTCAATGTCAAACAAATCAAACACCCGGGTAATGTTAGGCTCTCTCTTAGCTATCCAAAGATGTAATTTTTTTTACTTTTTGACAATGTTAAACATTTCATCTATAATTTATTTTGTTTGTGTGTCTCTTTTTTGGCTAAAAGCAGTGTTTCATGTTTTTTTCATTATAAATTAATCGCTCATCAAAATTTCAAATAAATTACATTTTTAGAAACTAGATTCCATTTTACAATTTTTATTTTTTTAAAATGAATTAGTTTCCAAAATTTGTAGGGGTAACACGGCCAAAATTTTATTTTTCAGGAAGTGTCCACTTTGAAAATTAGTAAAAAATCAAATATTCATTAAAAATTATTAGAAAAATTGTGCATCAACTACATACTTTTAGCTAATTTCTCACCAGAGCGATTTCAAAAATACTAAAAAAAAGTTCACCATGCTAGGTACGCACAAAAGTTGCTATGTTATGTTTTTCTGACAAAAACAACACCAATTTCTATGCACCCCTCTTTTGAACCCCTTAATCTCAATAATTTTTAATATAAATTAGTAGTTTAGAAAGTAGACTCAGAACACTACGATCCTTATTTTTGTTGCATCTCAAAATTTTGAGTGTAACTATCCTCAATTTCATGTCCAAGGTTAGTATTTTGATTTCAAAAAAAGAAAAAAAGTGGCCACTTAAGCCCCCTTTTTGGCCCCCCATCTCTTTTCACTTACCCCAAACATACATTTAAAACCTAAATGTACTCATTATTAGGATCTTTGTCATAATTTTTTTAATAAAAATACTCTTAAACCCTTACCAAAACCATATTTTTAGTTGCAACTCACCAAATTGGAGGAATGAATGGTCAATACCAGTGAGACAAGTTTGGAGGAGTGGAAAACAATAGTGGTGGGGAAGAAGTAGGAAAATATTTTAATAAATGGCAAAAAATGGTGAATGGATAAGATTTGTTTAACTGCATTGAAATAAATTTCATGTCCATTTCAAAATGGGCTCCTAATTTTCTTGGTGGCGGGTGCTTAAAAAATATTATTTATGTCCATTTTTTCTTGGTGGCACTAGTAGTCAATCCAAACTCATCCAAATCAGCCTCACTTCAAAATCCTCCCTCACTCTCCCAAGGACACCTAATTGCTATGCAAGGGCTCTTTTGCAGTCTTCAAATGGTCTCAGCATTGGATGCATTGTGGGAAATGGGTCGACACTAGTAGTCGCTCTATTTTTTTCATGTTATTATCTTATATACTTTGTTTGTTTTTCATGTTTTTACTTTCTTTTTCATATTTCAAAGTTTCATAAATCTTTTAAAAATATTAACAGATTTTGAGTTCTTAGATTCTTTATTCATAAATACATAAGAGTTCAATATCTAATCTATTTATACTAATAACCTTCTTGGATGGATTGTAAAATTCAATTTTTGATTGTGGATAGGTACAAAGCAAGGAGAAAATGCAAAACTAGTGCCTTACTCTACCATACAACAAGCATAATTTAAATGCAGGAATAGAGACCTTATTCTACTCAAAATTAGGAGCTTTGATCAAGAGTGTATTCCATTACATAATATTTTAAGATGGTATAAAACAAGTAAAAAGAAACTTCCAAGGTTTGTTTACATATTTTATATATAGCAACCCTTTCTATTATTTTATTGCATACTAATATACCCTATTTTATCTTGCAGCAAAATATCCAACACAAGATATTGTTTCACATACTTTTCCATTAATCTGATGCATTTACAACCCACCCCATGTGTGATGCAGGAGCATCCAATGGTGTAAGGGCAATCTTGCATCACCCAAAAATAGTTAAATTTCAAGTTTCTCGCTTTAGATGTTTTACATTTTGATACCTTTTCAATAAGTAATGAAATTCTCAATTTATGTTTTATTTTCTATTCCCTCGGGTTGAAAGATATTATAGTTTTTAGTTTCCTATATTTGCACTGAAAATCTTCCAAATTAGATTTGAGGTGAATTTAGAGTTCCCTCGGAATGGCCTCAAACTTCTTAAAATTAGTTTAGTGATTTTGCTGCTATTGACTTCTCGAGACCTTCTAACGTTCAAATAGCCAGAATCGGAGTCCCGGATCAAAAGTTATGGCCCCGGGAAGTTGGCACACTTTCTAGAAGATACAATTGCAAATGTTCTTTTAAAATTTGAACTTCAAGTTGTAATTTTTCGGTGCCAAATAGCCTAAACTCAAATTTGAATGTTGTTTTGGCTCCAAACTAAAGAGAAGCTCTATTTATGGGCAGGTTTCTAATTTTGGGTAACTTTTTAGACAAGTCAAGACATTATGAAGGGTGATTTTAGTAGCCTCTCAGAATTTGCATGTGTTGTGGTGAACTTGGGATTTGAGACCTCCTCGCATGTAAGAAGCTCCATTTTCCAATAATAAAATTATTCTCTATTTGTGGGTTATTTCTAAGTCTCTAGCTGCTCTCATCAATGCAATAGTGGGCATCACTTCAAAGACATGCATTCACAAATCTATGGCTTTAGCTTTATTTTTTAGTTTTTTTAGTTTTAAAAGCATAATAAATCAGCAGTTTGCATACTGTGAAAGATTTTTTGTTTTATTATCTTTATTAGCTTTGTTTTTTTTTCCTTCATCTAATCTTGTTTCTTTCTTCATATAGCCTATTTTATTTCTTTAAAACTCTATATATAGAGTTCTTTGTAACATATTTTATATATAGTTTCAATATACAGTGAATTATTTTTCAACACTATTGTTTCAATCCTTTGAGTATATTTGTTGAAGCTTTATGATTGTTTTAGTTTACTTTTTCCAGTATAACATAAGAGCTTTAAAGTTTTATATCTTTCAATCACAATAGAATGTCAATGATAGCTTCTCTTTGTTTTCAATTTCATAGACTAGTTATTGTAACAACATTCTCCAAACATAGGAGTTAAGATACACATCTAAAAGTATTAGTTCATAAATAACTACCATGACTAAATAAATGACTAAACCATGATTAAATAAATTACTACAATGACTAAATAAATGACTACAATGACTAAATAAATGAATACCATGATTAAATAAATGACTACCATGATTAAATAAATGACCAATTAACAATAATCAATGACTAAATTAATGACTAAATATACTACCAAATTGATCAATCAAAACAACCAATAAATGACTAAAAATGGTTTAGTCATGAATTTGGTCACGTTATAAATGACTGGAAATAAACTACTAATGGTCACATGACCAAGCTTAGTCATTTATATGTAACTTTTAGTAGTTTTTTAGTCATTTATTGTTGTTTCTACACTAGTGATTTGGCCCTTGAAATTCATCACTCTTTGATTGGGCTAGGGAATTTTAAAAATATTGTTGAGCCTATTTCACATGTAAAGATATCATGGTCTAAGTTTTCATAGAATGTACACTTCTTATTCTTATCCGACCAACATTATGTGGCATAGTGACCCAATTTACCACATTTAAAGCATGTTGCCCCATCTCTTATACAGTTTCCTCTTCCATATCCTGGTAATTGTATGGAGGGTTATTTTGCAAACTCAACAACACCTAAAATAGTACACTAATTCTCTCTCTTCTTTGTATTCTCCATTATTTTGTTGTGCCTTTATTCTCTTTCAACCTTATATCTTTGTATTCTTTATTTTGTTATATTTTTTCTATTCATGTTTGTTTTTCTTGCCAACTTTTTTTAGACTGCAAGAATCCTGCAGCACTCTAATTCCCCTATAAACTGGGAAGGCAGCCTGTAAACTTTTAACGGGATCAGGCATAGCTACACTTCCGTACCATGGACGGGAGACTAGAACTGCGGACTAGCAGAGCCAAGAACGGAATTACTTAGCTAACCTAGCTAGGGCCCTCACTTTTCTTGCCAACTTAATATCCCCTTTAATTTTTTTAATTTTCTTATTATCTCCTTTTTCCATGGGTGTTTATAATTTAGTGTTGCATTACTCCTTTATTACATCCCATGGTAGTTATCTTGTATCTATCTTTATTGTACATATCTTTTCAATGATTCCTTCCCTATTGGAGTAAATAAGTCATCACATGATAATTATTTAATCATTAATTAATTATTAGGTCCCTTATTACTTTATTACACTTAAGCTAATATTAGGAGTACTTTTTGTATTATTACATTGAGCTATTTATAGGTCGAGTTGTGTCATTATACAAGATTAGGACACTTGTCACAATCTAATTAAACCCTCATCTAGGGTTTGCACTTTTTATTTTATAAAAAATATTTGTACTTTTTAATCATTGAATATAATTCAATAAAATTCTATTACAATTTAGATTAATTCAATGCACATATATTTTCATGTTTAGATTGATCATTCTCTGTTGGTTACACAACAAATTAGTTTCTTTGATCTCTCATTTGTGATAGGAATTTTGGTTGCACGTGATTTTTGGGAGTTGTTGGGTTCACTATCAACTCCAACATGGTATCAATGCACCAAATCTATGAATTCCTATCCAAATTTTGAGAGATCTAATCTTGAGAGAAAATTTGGCTCATCCTAGAGTAAAACAAGAATCGCCATTCAGTCCAAAATGGTTAAAAACTTGAGGAATTCCTATCATTTCATCAAATTTGGAGAAGTTGTAAAAAGGAAAAAAAAATAGTAGTTGAGAATTCATATAGTCATCCATAAGGTCATACAATGTTGTACACCCTATCTTCCATTAATTTATATGTATGTATCCTTGTTTGGTATGATTTTTAGTTTTTCCTAATAAAAATATTATGTTTTTAACAAAAAAAAAATCACAAAATCAATTTTTAAAAAAAAAATCCAATCAAAAAAAGGGCAATCAAAAGAAAAAATAAAAGAATGAGAATACATTTTTAACCAGTTGTAAGGATGATGCCAATGCCTATGTTGGGCCCTTATGACAGTGGTGGGCTCATTTATCATCACCCAACATAAAAACCTTATTAACAATGTCCTTTGTACTGCTAAGAGCCTTTGCTTTCCACCTAATGGGCTTACCCCACACCTCCAACAATTTATCAACAAGAAGAAAAATTTTCATGAGTACCAACGAGACCATTTTTTGGTGGAAAAATATTCCAGCTAGAAAGTATATCCTATCTAGAAGAATGTTTGAATGAATCTTCAAATATTTTGGTGAACCTATTTTTTCCAACAAAGGGAAATATTCCCTAATATATTCACTAATGCTGGCATGATGTCAGCCCCTTGCCCCTTCCTAGCCCCCATTTTCTCTAAAGGAGCATTTTTTTTCTTTTGGGCATACGATGTCAAAATCGAGAAAACAAGACATCGTTGGAAAGTTTATAGTACTTTCTAGTGGTGTAGGTCTTATCATCAAATTTTTCTATTGGTTCATTTTATTCTTAGTCAAATTCATATCATCATTTTTCTTTCAAGATCACAAATTTTCATCAATATCTCCAATTTTTGTAGTTCTTGTGGCATTGGAAAGGTGTTTCAAAGCTCTTCAGATCCATACATGCATTTTTTCTAGAATTTTCCCCAAGTACATTTTACTTGGTTCTTTTATTTCACATTCTACTTAATTACTTAGACATCTTGGCACCTGGAAAGGATATGTTTGTGTGAGATGAATTCATTTGATTTGCTTTAAATTCACTAAGGTTATTTGTCTCTTATTTTTCATTTGAAGAAGTATCATGGTTTTTTGTGTTCATCCTTATGTGGCCATCTTGGAAAGGGATAATTACAAGTCTTGACAACATGACATATTGACACATCTCAGGTTCCTTTATCTTTTTTCTTATTTGAATGGACTCATACCTACACCAAAAAAACCAAGGAGCAGATTAGCATGGGTTATTATCAATGATCATGTTATAGGAGTGATTTTTTCTAGTGTTGAATAACACTATGTGCAATGTATTAAACATTGATTTTCCCCTCACAATTTAGACTTCAATTTGGGAGATTAATGGACACCCTCATAGCCATCCATTCTTAGAGGATGCTACTATAGATTGCTTCATTCCTCTTGCATATACATATTGCATACCTTTTGATGACGAGACTTTAAAGGAGCTTGAGTATATCACAAATATTGTATGTTTTGATGATTTAGAGACTTGTCTTCATGTTCCCACTCCTCATATCAATACCCAATCTCCATCTTCAATTGTTCCTAATCAACTTGGAATTGCCAAATCCTTGGACCCTATTTGTTCAATGTAGTAGTACTTTCATCACTTCTAGACACAACTACTTGGGATTCGTATCTTGGAGATATATCATCCTTGTTTGTAGAGTCTTAGATTAAAGATTTAGAGGATTAATAGAAATTCATCTCCTCTTTTTTGATAGCCACATCATCATTTTTGGCCCATCATCTTCATCATCTTTGGATCTTGTTCTTCATCAATCTTCACAAGATTTTAGATTCAGATCATCTCATTCTGATATGTGGAAACTTAAGAAATTTTAAGAGGCACACATCATTTAGATTTGGATTCCTCATTTTTCCACTTCTCCAATTAGTAGTAGAATTGTTTCTTCCTAAGAGGAGAAATGTTGTTTGTAGGTAGTGGATATTGTTCTATTTTCAAGCATTCATCATTGATACATGAGATCTTCCTTTGTGGGGGGATTCATTTCCTAATTTTCCCTCTCCTACTGGGGGACATCTATTGTACTTGTGTGATAGAAGTAGTTCTTGGGGGTTCACATTGAGTCTTCATATCCTCTTTCACTAGTGTAGTTATTTCATTTTCACTCTTTTGGAGAGGATATTTTTTCCATGTTTTTTTCTCTTTTCCTTTCGTTATGAGAGATTTCATTTGTTTGTACATGGGTACCTCATCGAGTCTTGTAGCCAAGACCCACCAATGCATCCACCATTACATTTTTCATCAAGATTTTAGCTTCTCCTAAATTTATCTTAAGGGGGTGCTGGAGTAAATAGGTTTGACACCGGGCGGGCGGGGCCCTAGCTCCTGCTGGCTAAGTAATTCTCAAGCAGCTCACTGTCAATGTAGTTCTAGTCTCCCCGGCCCCATGGTACTGTGAGGGATGGTTTCATACCAACACGGCCATGTTAAAATTTTACCAAAGACTGCAATTTATATAGGGTCACTCATTCTCCCTAATCTAAAAACTTAAAATTTAAAATTTAAAAATTTAAAAAAATAGGTCATCACCTGATAATTAATTAATTATTAAGCCCCTTATTACTTTATTACACTTAATCTAAAATTAGGAGTGTTTTTTATTATTGGATTGGGATACTTATAGGTCAAGTTGTCTCATTGCATAGGATTAGGACACTTGTCATAATCTAATCAAATCTTCATCTAGGGTTTGCTCTTTTTATTTAATAAGCATATTTGATAATTTATTTGATGTGCATATAGTTTCTTTTCTAGATAAATCATTCTTTCTTGGTTGTATAGAAAACCAATTTCTTTTATTTCTCATTTGTGATGGGAATTTTGGTTACAAGTTCTTTCTAGGAGTTGTGGGTGTAAGGCCTCATTAATGTCTAGTCAACTTGGTGTTAGACACAATTCAGAGGAAGGGTTCCTAATTGAATAGTCCATTAAAACCTTGTAAATATTTCATTTAATTATCAACCAGAGCTTCATAATCTTTTGATGATGTTGGAACTATATGTACATTCTCTACACGTCCTATATTATCAACTGTAAGTGGTTTACACGTGTAGGAAAACAATGAAGGCTAGAAAAGGAAAATAAAGTAGAAATTATAAAACAAGGGAAATAAATTAATTTAGTACTGATGCTACAAGTACCTTCAGCTTAACACTATAATTGTTAACTTCTAAACCTAAACTCTGCAAATTTACTAGCACTTTTGATTCTTACTTCTAACTACTAAACCCACTCTAGAGGATGACTCAATGATGCATTACAAAAATTAAATCATGAGACTAAGTATCATTCATGTGCATGTAATGAAGAGTCTATTAAAATGAATGCAATAATGTAAACATATAATTTAACAACAAAAATTAAGGTGGGTGAATAGTACCTTGAGTGGCCCTTGCTCAAGTTGTTGTACCCACAAGAGAAACCGAATATGTTCTACTTGATTCAACTAATCATAACAATAAACTAGAACATCTTTATTGCATATAACTAAACTCTACAATCTAAAAATAATTTTCATAGATTCCTCATTCATGAATGCATAACATAAAACTAACAAAGATATTTTCTATGAAACAAAAATATAAATATCAAAACATATATCTTTTAACTAGATTTTTTCCTCAACCACCATTCCAACTATATAGGTTCAGGAGGCAGTTTATTTACATAATGATTGAAAACAAAAATTAAATGAAGATGTCCACTTTCCTTCAAAATAGAGAGAGACAAATTCTTCGCAACTAAAAATATAATTGAAAAAGATAGAAGAAGACAAATAGGCTTACAACTCCACTTTAATGACATGACAAAGACATGCTCTGTGCAAACAGTCACATCAGTTTCCTGATTATTGCAAACATCTTCTTTCCTCTATCATCTTATTGAATGCTT
The DNA here is from genome assembly GCA_007258455.2 of Sequoia sempervirens. NCBI lineage: Eukaryota > Viridiplantae > Streptophyta > Pinopsida > Cupressales > Cupressaceae > Sequoia > Sequoia sempervirens. The sequence goes on along the minus strand of VDFB02173152.1, from coordinate 16,218 downwards.
TGATGACTCACAATCAACCACTCTAATGATTGCTTCCATCATTTCTACAACTGTCACATTTCCAATGTCCTTGGAATCTCTCCTACAATTGGCCTAGAATCCTTTGGTTGTGGTTTGAGTTCTCCAGTTGTTGCAGGTTGCAATAGTTCTAGTTGCAACGAGTTAGTTTCATCTAAATCATACATAACATTAACAATCATGAATTAAACACAGGTTCATAATGAATTTCATACATGTTCACACATTCATCCATGCAAACATCATCATATCATAATCTTATTTCCACTCATCAAATTCTAGTTTGGATGACATAAAATATATAAACGGTATATAAGTTTAGGAATTTATATGAACTAAGTAGCTTAAAGTGTTTCAAATATATGAACTAAACAAGAGAAAACTAGTTATTAATTAGGCTCATCATTCCCCCAACTAATAAATTTCTTGTCCTCAAGAAAAATTTAGGACTGGAGGTTGTACTAAAGAGTCATTTCCCTTAAATCTATCACCACATCAACTCCCTTAACCTGTCTCACATAGTATCCTTTTTTACATAAAATATTTTCTAGCCTTATATTCTCTACTATTTGTATTTCATCCTAATTCCTCCCTGTCCAATGTAGCACTGAGTAGAGAATAAGAGGTGGATGAAATTTCAATGGAAACCATTTAAGTCAATTATCCCTAGCAACACCTATATACTTTTGAGATCTTCTAATAATGGCTATAAAATTATAGAGGGAGTGAGGTTCCTTCTTCTTTAATTCAGGGGTTAATTCCTCCCATCTCCTTTTCACAAACTAATTCAGGGGTTAATTCTTCCCATCTCCTTTTCACAAACTAAGGTGTGATCAATGGGTCCTATAACTTGTTGCTTCATCCTTATGTAGTCATGTTCCCTGGTTATTTTTCTCCCCACACCTTTATAGTTCAAGAGCTCCAACCACTCATCAAAAACTACATTGGGATCTTTGGATTCTTTCCTTAGCTATTGAGCAATAAATTTATCATTTTCAGTATATTCCTGCAAGATCTCACCCCTTTGTTGTTCATTCTTGATATAAGAGGATAATGCTCCAATTTTTAAATTCCCAACAAATATTAGTGAATTCTATTATGTTTGATCTAAGAGAACAAAATTATGCAAGTAAAACTCACATAATGGTTCTTGCATATCCCATGTGGAGTCAAAGAAAGTATCTAAAATATATATATATTCATTGACATTGGAAAATCACTAATCACTTGGTTGAACTGAAAACACAAATGCTTCATGCAAAAATAATGTGTAAACTCTTGCATGAGGTATACACTTTAGAATTTGTGTAGCCTTGTCTACTACTTCTTCAATATTCACTTTCAACCTTTTATTTATGCATCTTTCTATTCAAGTGTCTTGGTGCGTTCTGATAGCAATGCAACTTTTTCTTTTTCCCATTCCTTCTTCTCAATGAACTATTGGGTTCTTTTCCACAATTCCACCCCTATGACACTATAATTGGTACAGAGGGAACTATGAGTGGAGGAATTGGGACCTAGGGTACTAGTTCCTTGTTTTCTTATTCTATGATAGCAAGTTGTGCCAATTCATCCAACCTAGACCCATGCACAAATTTATAAAGCTTTTCCTCCAACTCTTTAATTCTTTCTTTCTTGTTCACTATCGTTTTTCTAGTGTGTCTTCAACAAATCTTTTAATTGCTTTATCCTTTCAATAGCCTCTTGTAATTATTTTCCAATATTATTTTTCTCAACAAAAAATATTTCTTCTCTTTCCAAAAATTGGTCATCCCTTTCACTTGTATACTCATTAACCTCTAAATCAGGGCACTTTTGGGTTCATTTTCTTGTTTTCCTTGCAACAAAAGCATCCTATAAAATAGATTCAAGGGTACTTGTAAAGTGGCATGACTGTGCAATAGGTGCATTTTCATTACTAGGGGAATTCTCCTTCAATTCTAAGTTTATCTCAACCATAACAACATCTTCCTCTTTTTTCTTTTTAACTGGCCCTCTCATAGCACCTTTCCTCTTCAAGTAGTGGGATTTCCTCCTAGGCTATGTATATTTCTTCTTCCCCCTTGTAGGTGTAGAAGAGGATTCACCTTTCCTTTTCCTGGTTGTTGTTCTCTAGAGGCAAGGGTCTCTTGTATACTTTCTAATACGGGTTGTTCAGAGGTTGAAGGTGGACTGTCATGTAGGTTTTTCTCCTCTATCTCTCATATGCTATAGATAGGTGATGTAGTAGGGGATCCAAAGGGAATTTCCATTTCTAATACATAAGGTTCCTCTACTCTTTCTAGGACAATAGGTTCTTCATGGATGGTGTTGATATGGTTGCAAATTAGGAAACTTTACCAACAAACATGTGGAAATTGAATTCTCAAACTTTTTTTTATCAGCAATGTGACTAAGTAGAAATGTGATAATGTTTTGTTATTCACCTTCCTCTTATACTCAGAATTCATTCTTTTCAACAAATTGTAAAGAAAATTTGGAACATTCACATGCCTATCATGGCAAAAATGGCTTAAAAGTTTGAAATGGATTGTATACAATAAGGATTTCCTACCATCATAGGTTAAGTATTTGACTATGTAAGAAGCTACTAAAGCCCATATCCAAGGTAAGGATAACATTTTTTTACCTTGAGAAGATAAATCTAGGTTTTCCCCATATTCTAGGAATTCATTTTTGGTAGCAATGGCATTTTCCCTCACTGAAAACTCTTCTCCTTCCCATGGTAGTACTACTACCTTAGCAATGGAAGATTTTAAAGCATCCAGCCTCAAACCTCTTATAGTTGCTTCACCATTTTGTAGTGTGGTAGAAAATTATTGTTTCATGACTTCATTGAAGTCTGTGAGTTTCAAGAAGTACTCCAACGAACCAACTTGTCAAAAAATGGGTAATACCAGCCTATCTTAACTAGGTATGTGTTTTTGGTTCCCTAAAAATAATGTCACTACCCATGATACTATTTTTGTTCTCTAATTCCATTAATTATGCTCTATTTTGGTTCAATTTCTACCTATCACACCATCTACACCACTTTTGCTATGTTGTATCCTCTCAATTTAGTTGCTTCTAACCCTTTTCTTCTCCTTTGAGCTTGTATTGGTGTAAAAATAGAGGAAAATAGAATGGAAAAAAGGTTGCAAAGAGTTTTTGATTTTTGAAAACCAAGAAAATGAAGAGTACCCCTCCCCCAAACTAAAGATATTAAGTTTCCTCACTTAATTTTATGGGTCATGGTGAAGGGATAAATTGTAGGAAGTGGAAAATCAAATGAGATATGAAGCACACATGAATTAATGCTAAAATATGAAGAAAATCAAGTATTATCTATGCTAATTATGAGAATTTAATGTGTAATACCAATCCCTATGTGAATACTAACGTTTCAATATTCCTTGGTATGTGCTTCATTTTGGGCTAAATAAAATAGGTGCATGGTACAATTTCATAGATGTGTTGGTGTTGGTCATTGGAATGGAGTCATATAGAATAATTCTTTTCATTAAACTTACATAGAAAATATGGTTATTTTGTCAAGGAAACTTTTCATAACCCTCTTACAGGTTGAATATCTAGGAAATTATCAATGCTTGTACCTTATAGCATGTTAGAATATTGACGATGCAAATTAATGGTTGAAGTAATGCTAGGGAATATGGATTATTTAAACTTGAGAAGATTATTGATGAAAGTTATTTAACTATTAGTATGGAATATGAAACTATGATTGTTTAACTAAGTTTATGATGATGGGTGATTCTTTTATAAATGAGTTGTTTTTCATGAAAAAAGATATAACGAAATTAGTTGAGAAAAATATGGTTACTAATGCGGTATTATATTTTAGCTACATAAACTTACTAATGAGTCAAATGGTTGATGAAATCTAGGTCTTAGAAGTCCCAAGAGTTTCATAACAATGGAAGAAGGTCGTCATCAAGCATGTGAGGAAGCAAATCAAGGTGATGATATCAAAATAAAGTATCAACTTCAAGTATAAGAGGTAAGTATATGAGCTTAATATGGATTATTGTAGAGGAAAGTTATGGCCAATGGGAAGAAGGGAGAGACACCAAAACCAAGTTAAAGCACTTCATTTGCTGAAGTGTTATTTTGTTGATGTTAATGTGATAGTTTATACTATAAATTGTCTTTTAATATTTGGGTTATTGATAATTTTGCTATTTGATATTTTCTTGGGGAAAAGTGTGTTATTTGATATTTTTGTGGGAAAAGTGTGCTTGATGTCAATGTGATAGTTTTATTGTAAGTTGTCCTCTAGGCTATTGTTAATTTTGTTATTTGATATTTTATGTTTTTTCAAAAGGGAATATTTTACAGTGAGTTAAAAAGTGTTTCTAAGTGTTAAATTTTGCTTATAATTGTGTTTTTGAAAGTCCTAAGTGTGCACCTAAGGGTTAGACATCTTTTTGAGCCCATAAATTGAATAAAAAATTAGTTTTGAACCTTTTTCAATTCACATTTTTTACATTGAAGGTGTATCCTATTTGAACAAGACAAAGCTAAAAATTACAATCAAATGGTTGTTATCGTCTACTGACTATTGAAATTCTTTCAGCCATTGATTGAAACTATCCTTAATTTAATTAATAGAAAATATTTTCTACGGATATCATAGCCTATGATACAACCACTTTTCAAAACAACGCTAGATAAATATTTGCTACAAATATCAAAGGCTTTGAATGCATATGTGTAATCTCAACTAGAATAAAAATCCACCAGATATCTTGCAACTAAAAAAAATGAATTGGCTTTTAATGCATATATCTAATCAAGGAATTTCAGATTTGTCTCTAGTTATGATTTAGCTGCATTCGTACCTTTCAAAATAATGTTGGTATGAATGTTGCATTGCTATCAATTACCAATTCCCTTTAGACTCCCTCCATCATTTCCTCCAGTTTGGATAAAAATATTGTCATGTGAACTGACCACTCTATCAACTAGTTTTATAATTGGAAATTCATAGTGATTCAAAACTTCTCTAGCAATACTACTTGTAACAGGTGAGAAATTTGGATTTTGTATTGTTGTAGAATGTTGCACTGCAAAAAAAAAGTTTATATTGCAATAATATAAAAGTCTATATGCTAAATCTTTTATATTTTAATTTTTCAAACTTTCTAAATATTTTTTAAGTTTTTGGAACTTAATAATGATATTAGAATTAAAACACAAACAATACTAGGCAACATCCCAAACACATAAAATTTGCGGTCATGAGACAACACCCACATACCCCATCCTTGGCATTACCACACCCAAAACTTACATTCAATTAACTAGCCATTGTTACCCTCAAAATTTTGCAGGTTAGGTACTAACACAACATGTTTCACACTTCACTTGTAAAGATTGGAATCCACAAAAAAGAAGTAATCTTTTTCATTTTTTGAGCACAAAATCCAACAGTGAGCTTTAAAGGGGAACTGAAATATTAAAATGCACAGTTCATACCTTAGATTCCTAACACTATAATATCTTTTGATCCAAGGGTTTAGGGGTAGGATTTCCTATTGGGCTCTACCTTTTTAAATTGAGGCATGCATATTGATCCAGTTGGGCCTTCTATTTAAGTGTTTGTTTTTCCGTTTCTAACTTTTCAACATTTTTTTTTTAAATTGAGTTTGTGGGTTGCAAATATCTATCCTGCCTCCTCAAATACATGTGACAAATTCCCTAACCTAAATTCCTCAGCCAAGAGAGTACAAGCCTCCCCATTCATCAGTACCTGATTCTGAATCTCAATAGCAAGTAGAAAATCATTCCCGTGTAAGGAAAAATATTACGAAGCCTTACCAAACTAGATTTATTTTTTTTAAAGAAGATGAACCAAAATCAATCTCCTTACAATGATTAAAATATTTGGGATTCTCTAGCATTTTACGATTTTTTGCTACCATCATTATATACATAAGCATGGATACTACTTTTTAACTACTTTTTCGACTATTGCCTTTTTTACTGCTTTCCCCACTACTATTGGTTTCCACTCCTCCAAAATCTTCCTCACTGGTATTGACCTTTCACTTCTCCAATTTGGCAAGCTGCGGTGTGAAAATAAGGTTTCCATGAGGGTTTTAGAGTATGTTTGTTAAAACACTAACATACTTTTGTTGTTATTGCATGGCATTGAAAACAATTTACCTATGTAAGTGCCAGTTGTCTACTCCCTACCAGGTTCCACCTATTCTTTACATTACTAACTTTGAAAGCCTATTCTTGATATGTGGTTTTACCATCACATAAATTGCTTGGAAATTTGTGTAAACACTCAAAGATCTTTGAAAAAGTAGAAAAACTTAAAAGATTTTAAAGAAAACTAGAAATAGCTAAGAGCTAATCGTAATTTATTTGATTAAATCAAATTTTTTGTGTCTTATTTTTTTGTCCATATTAAACTCTGCGAACCCTCCTAAAATAAAATTATTTTGAAAATCTTCTTCTTAATAGACCTTTCATACTTGCTCAATCCATTTCAAAAAGGCATGTATTGATATCATATCTAATTAGCTATGACCCACACCAAAGCTAGATTTTTTCTTCCAACCCAATTCTATGTTTAGTCATTGAAACATGTCATTCTATCAAATGAATTTAGATTGAACAATTGTAATGTAGAAATTATGTAATTGAATTTTGATAAAATATTATATAATTTGATATGTTGTTAATTTTTCTATTTAATTAGAAATAAAATCAATATTATAGTCATAAGTATTTTTTTTCATTTTTTTTTTTTTATAGAATAAATAATTTACTAAGGTTGTAATAGAAAAAATTATATTCATGTTATTTGTTTTTAGTTTTGAGTCTATTTTTAATGAAATTATTTAAGCTACTAATGAAATTATTTAATTTACTATTGAAATTATTTAATCTACTAATTTTCTATTAGATTTATTTATTTATTTATTCTTATAAAGATATGTAATAGTTTAGATATGTATAAAGGATCTCAATATTTTTAAATTTTAAATATATTAATTTAAAAACTTAATTTACAAAGTCCATATGTTGCTCGCTGAAAAAAAGAGGACAGTTTGAATGCATTATGGCATTCAAATTCTTCAAACACTTAAAGAACATTACAATAACTATAGGTATGTTCCATTGTTTATCTCACATTTACTTTACCATGTTAGTTTGCAAATATAACATATCTAAAATAAAGTTTTTTTATAAATTATACCTTCAATTTCACTTATTGCATCCTCCACTCATTTCCCACTTAGACTATATTCCCTTAGATGAACATCTAAAAAACTACTCTACCAAAGGTGACCTTGCATTTAATTACATTTTGCACTTCAATATAGTGGTTTTATTTGGTTGTTTTTCAAATGCTAAACTATGTCTATTGTTCAATATAGATACATTCCAGTTCAAAGTGCTCATATGCCAATCTTTCAAAAACAAAGGATATTACACATTGAACTATTTTTACAACTTTCTATATATATCCAAACTATATGTTTGCACACATTTACACTTTACTATCAAGTTAATTACATACATTTTATAATTACAAACTACCATTTCCAACAACATTTTATAAATACACAAAATGTATGTTTACAAATGATTACACCATAATACCAACATTTTTTTTCAATGAATGTGTGCTAATGTTTCAAGAAAAAGAATATATTTAAATGTGTACTACACTGTTCAATTGAATACTTTGTTTACATGTAAATTATCATCCCAAGAAAACTATATTTTCATCATTCTATGTATATCAGAAATGTATGTTTGCACATATGTACATTTTAATACAAAATTGATTGAAGTTCCTTTCATTTATTTAATTATTTCATTTTACTTTATTTCTTGTCTCTTTTACAAAGTTAGAGATCTTTTAGACATATAGAATCCAGAAACTATCATCTAAGTTATAACACATAACATAATTAATATACTTTCAAACTTTTTACTTTGTCTAAGACATTTTGTTGAAGATCTTCGTGAGCATTTTCAATATTGACATAAAAATAATTGACGTGCCCATTGGACACTGCTTGCAATTGCTAGTTTGTGCAGAAGCAACAAAATTGCAGGGATAAACGCTTAATAGCTGTAACTTTCCAGTAAACATCAGGGCTTACAGCGATAGAAGTTAAAAGAACATTATGAATAAGCCCTAACCCTCTTGACAGCTGTAAGCTGCTGACAAGAGCCGCCCAGAGAAGGAACCCAGAACAGTAGAAACCCAAACACTATACAACCTTTCCAGACTACGCGCAAAGGGCAAGCCTGCAGCGCATCGTGAGAATGGACCTCGCCAACCCAAAAGAAGCGGGCTTCAGTCAAACTAATCTTTATCAAACATTAAAATTGAGGATTGCTTAAAAAAGTTGTGAAGATGAAGCCACGGAGTAAAGGCCAAAAGGAAGCCGGCTTCAGCGTCGAAGGCCACGCAGCAGTTAGTCAACTCCCTACGCTCTCCTGCATGTCATATAAATACATGCTTTCTTACGCTCCCTTCTCATCCAGCAATCGGAATTCCTTGTTTCTGCAGTCAAGGAAGTGCTTCTGAGCTCTAGTATTAAGAGAGACAGACAGATATGGAGTTCAACGTAGCCTGTTTGATGATGATGTTACTGGCTTTCACTATTGTGGGAGTGACACATGCATCTGATCCTGATATCACCTCTGATTTTGTTCTTCCTGCGGACCACAATCCAGCAAATTTGGATGGTGATTTCTTCACCTTCACGGGATTCCGACAGGTTGGCAGCAACAATTTAACCTCGCAGAGCACCGTGAAAGTGACAAAGGCAGCAATGGCAGAGTTCCCTGCTTTAACAGGGCTGGGGGTTTCCATGGCGGTTCTGCAGTTCCCTGCTGGCGGGGTGAACCCTCCTCACACACACCCTCGCTCTTCTGAACTTCTCTATCTTTTGAGCGGATCTCTCCTCGTTGGAGTCGTTGACACCACTGGGAAGCTCTTCACGCAGACCCTCTATTCAGGGGATTTGTTCATGTTTCCCAAAGGACTCCTCCATTTCCAATTGAACAACGACTATAAGAACCCGGCATTTGCTGTTTCTGGGTTTGGAAGCGCAAACGCAGGCACTGTTTCACTGCCCTCTGCTCTCTTTGCAAGCGGTATGTCTGACAATGTTCTCGCCAAGTCATTCAAGACAGACGCCAAAACTATTGAGATGCTCAAGGCTGCGCTCAAAGCTTAATCCCGGCCACCTCTTTCTTCCAATCCTTCATTCTTTTGCATTTTACGTTCAATTGTCTACAGATTCTTTTCTGTTTTCCCGGCAGGTCATCATATTTATGCATTTATTCCTCTTCATGAAATTTAAAATAAATGAAAACATATTTTTTTATTTTCAGCATTTATTTTTCTATTTTCTCGCTTGCTTCTTCAAATTCATATTGGTCACAATATTTTTAATAATAGTTTATAATAGTCTCATATATATTTTAATGAAATGGAATTGTTATATATTAGATTCAATTAGTGGATATTATTTGTTTTGAGATTTTGTAATAATAAAATTTATTTTGTAATAGAAAATTTAATGTAGATGGGATTGTATCTTTCATTTGATAGTTTATGATTATGTCTAGTTATTTTTGTTACGGAATAAAATCAAGTTTTAAGAGACAAAACAATTATTTGATATGTAAGATTCTCCATCAAATTTAAATCCAAGGTGTATTGAAGTAGTATGCATTGTCACATATTGAATTGATAGATGATTTAATAAAATATTTTGTATTATAGAATAAAATTATATTTAAAAATGATATAATTTTATTTTAATTTTTTAATATAAATATAGTTTAAGAAAATTATTTTTAATGTTAATGAAAGTTCATAACTAATTTTGAGTCTTATAGTGTGGAAGATTTGTCTTGAGAGGAGTAACAATGTTTGTCTCTAGGGAAATTTTCCCAAATATTCTATAACATGAAATTATGTTTGTCAAGTATGAGTATGTCATCTAAATAGATAATGATGAAGAAATTAGTGATAGGCTTGAATATATGATCTATCATTCACATGAAGGTAGCAAGTGCATTGGTCAAGCCAAAGGAAATGAATAACCACTCAAACATGTACTCTTTGGATTTGAAAGTAGTATTCCATAGATCTAATCTAATGGCTTAATTGAAACTAGGTGGTACTTTGAATTCTAGACAAATTTGGCATAGTTTTTCCTCTAGGCTTATCCATTTAGAGGTCTTCAATCAAGGGAATTGTATAAATGCCTTTTGCAATGATCTTGATCAAAGCTTGATAGTTAATGCAAAGATGTCACAATGGAATAAGTTTTCTTTTAATGAGAATAATTGAGCTTCTATAGGGTGAGTAAATCAATCATTGAATTTATTTCTTGATTTCATCCTTCTTCAAGGATATATCTTATCTAGTCACCCTTGTTTTGTAATGGTGTCCTTGAAATTAGGTTAATTGTTTCTTTATTTGATAGTTTAGGTTTACTCCTATTGGAAAAGTGAATACATATTGATCCCCTAACTTTATATGAGTCATCTACTTTTGTTTAGTAGTCATAGTGGTTGTTTTGGCATGAGTGGTTGCTGCAATTGATCTTACCTCCTTAGTTTGGATCATTAATAGGAAGAATATTCTATTCTAAGAAATTACATATTGAAATTATTTTGTACCAGTAAAGGATATGGGCTTATGTAGGACTCACCTCTAGTATTTGATACATTTTTAACCTAGCTTGATAAATATGATATGAGGTCTAGACTCATAGATGCCATGGGGTGAAAGTATAATAATGTTTCCCACTTTTTAGTCTTATTGGACCAAAAAAATATCAATTTTAAAAGCTCAATACATTCTATCACTGTTTATATAGATTTAGTCTATAATAATTATAAAATAGAAACTATTTTCTCATTTTTTGCTATTTTTTGATAAAAAATATCACTTTTCTATTATTTGATATTGAGTAACATTTTACAATAACACAAAAATTTTATTAGAAAAAAAAAATTTCAAAAATTTCATGGAATTAGATTGTTAACTCCAATATTATATTGTACAAATATTTTTTAGCAATTTTTATTCATTGTTTTTAATTACCACTAGAAAAATTTTGAACTAAAATTTACAATAACATATTAATATTTGCATATATAACAAAATTAATTATTATCTTTTGTTGAGAAAGGACATTGATGTGGAGTGCAATATACTTTATTGAATTTTTTTTTTATCTAGTTTGCTAGTTTTCTTAGTATCTTGAATAGAGTTTTCCCATAGTGAACCTCTCTTGATTATAAAATAAATTATGCTAGTGATGCTACTCTCATTTATGGCTTGGGGGGCATCCAATGGATTGTTAAGATTCTTAATATTCTTAGTATGTATCGTAAGATTCTTTCCATGTTTTTCTCCACTTTTCTACCTAGATTTTATCTATAAATTTTCCCTCCAAAATTTATGTGTGAAATGAAAAATATGAAGAAAGAAACATAATACTATTTTTCAAGAAAAAATTTTGCCTCTAAAATTTCTAAGCAACCACTACATACATAAGGAACAACACTGCCATTACATACGTAAGGGACCAAAGTGCAAATGAATTGGAATTAGAAGCCATTGCTCAAGTTTCAAACATGATATAATACATGACTTGCAATTCTCTAATATATTTCATAACTATTTCTCAACCTTTAACATTTTCCTCTAGATTAACACTCTTCTTTAATGTGTCATGTGACTTCCATGCCTTCTGTTTTTTTATTAAAATAGCAGGGAAGGGCCCTAATCCTATTACAAAGGAAAAAATAGCACAAAAACAAAAACTCTGAGAGAGACAACTCAATCACTAGCACTTGAACCCTACAACTTTACCCCCAAGGGCTTGTCAAGAAAAATAGTCCTTCTAGGGAGTACATTTCTTCCTAGATTGCACAACTATCCAAGAAGAATCAATAACCAGATTTAAACCATTAAGATAGGAAGGGGGAAAATCCCTTTCAAAGTGACTAACAAAAGGAGCAACTAGAATCTTAGGTGAAACTTCCATGTCCAAGATTGGAGCAACAAGGATCACACATTGCTTGGTTTTGAGTAGGCTCATAGGTCTCAACTATTAAACTTCATCGAGTGTATGAAACAAATAGAAAATCAACTTAAAATTTTCAAGAAATTCATTAATGACATTTTTTATGCATTTATATATAAATTATCTAGGTTTTTCACCAAATCCATGTTCCAACCAAAATGTAGCCTGCTAAATCAAGTCACAACTGCTTTTTGTTACATCCCTAAATTTAACTCTATTTTACTTTTTACTTTTGAAGTAATTAGTAGATGATTACGCATGATTCGATGATTAGATGTTTAGGAAAAATGTCTAGAGAAATCAATGTTTTCTTGAGTTACGTTTATTTCACTAAAATTGTCATGTGTTTAAAAGTCGTCAAGATGTGATGACTTCATGAGGATGATGAAATGATTATTAATACACTAATATTTAGTTGGTGAAGGAAAGTTGCATTTTGGAATCAGGTTTCTGCCCTCCGAGAAAGGGAGGGAGAGCATCATTAGAGAGAAGGGAATAGATATAAGGAGTAGAATAGGTTGCCACCGTCTTAAGTCTATTTCTAGTTGCTTAACGTCAACCTAGTTATTTTGGGGATAGTGACGTCGTCAAGGTTGAATATTAGTTCTTTTACGACTAAGACAATTTTCTGTCGAGCACGATGTTTCTTATATCGTAACGAGTTTATGTCATGACATCAATTGAGAAATTGGTTGTTCATTATTGTCTATTCTTTATAATAGTTTGAATTGGCTTATTAGGTCGTGGAACTATTATTGTAGCCTAATTCCTTGTAAAAGGAAGTCATTATGACGATCATCCTTGAGTTCATTTTATGGGGTGAATACACCCGAGAGACAAGAAAATATCAACGTCTTCAATCGTGTAAGATTGTATTACCAACTCTTAATTTCTAAATGATTGTCATCTATATATGTTCAATCCTTAAATTCTTAAACTTAATGACTCTCATTATGATATTACTTATGGACGTTGATCATTTTTGGTCATCGTTGAATTCGTTCATTTGACGAATATTCTAGTTAGACGATGTAACGATAAGAAGGGAAAATTGCTTTGAAGAAAATTGTTCAACTCTTAGAATCTTTAGTGATGGCTTTAAATTTTATGTTTAAATGTATTTCATAGTTTATATGCCTTATGCAAATCCCTTAGGACGTGGCATAGCATTAAGAGGTGACAGTTCTTTATATATATCTAGTTATTTATCATTATGCTAATATCATCGAATCTCAATGCTTATCAACTCGTACCCATGATGGCATGATCAATGATTGGTCGTTGTCACTTGCTGAGTCACCCACGCGTGCCCGAGTGCTGTTGCAACCACCGGTAATGGCCTTAACTGTCATTCAAGAAACAATTTCTATAACTATTTCTTTCCTGGGTCAGGTCGTGGCTAGCTGTACCAAGCATTATCGGATGCTAAAATGGAGAATATATAGAGTTATGAAATCCATCGCCAACATACGGGGGAGGTTATTTGGAAACAGGAGGAAAAAGTGGCCTAAGTCTCTAACCGCTTTAGGAACTACCCTTTATTTTTTTCTCTAACTACCTTTGTAGCAGTGGCTATAACGGATTATTGTCGAGCAAGAGTGCGGGGGCCGACACACAAAGAGAGGAGGAATCCTCCAGAAGGACATCTCCATTCAACGAGAGGCTCTCACTGTCTTTTGTTGAGAGTGCTCGCCCTTTTAATTCGTTACCTCTCTGCAATAGCAGAAGATATATGCAAAGAGTCAAAGAGACAAGGAATTAAGGCATAAGACATCCTTAATGCTCTTGTGGAAAAGGAATTTCTAGAGCTTTTTGGAACCTCTTGGAACTTTACTGAAGAACAGATTGAAGGGAGTCTATCCATCTTCGTATGAAAATCAGGCGGTTGAAACCAGTGAGTAGGGAGAGGGATAAACATTTTTTATCATTTTGAATACATGCACAGTGCCATGCTATTACGTATTGGACCCGAGTTGAGTTGTAGTTCAAGGGTGTTACATTGGTTGTTGGTTGTGATACAAATTTGTAAGTTTGAGGAAGCTCGTCCACTTTTCGGGAATGTGAGGAGCATGGTCACAGTGGTTGATATTGAGGGATATGCATTAAAAGAATTGGCCAAAGAGCTTTTGAGACTTGCAGAAATGTAAACACGCATGCAGGAGTAAATACCAAACTCATGGCATCAAGGGAATTTCATCATCTGTGGAAAGCGGCATGCTAGGTTTATGATTTTGTGTAGAAAATTCCAAGAATGGCTAACGTAAGGTGCTAAGAGATTTATACAAAAGTTCGAACCTTGATTACTCCGAGGAAGGATTAGAAGAGATTATAAATATTTTGTTTCCACAAGATTGGAGAAGCATCGCTGGTAAGGAGTGCAGAATAGCACCATTATACATGCATGATTTTCTCTATCCCTAACTTATTTTACAGGCTTGCAAATAAAGAGTTTATTTGGGATGTATATCTTAACAATTTTGATTACAAGAAAGAAAGGATGAATCTATGTAATCTTTTATTAGCTTGTTGAACATGCATACTTAAAAGGAAAACGGTACAAGTTCTAGAGAATGGAAAGATCAAATCAGTATTTCCTTAAATGGGATGTATAAGGATATAATGGAATATCTAGGGTGAAGACTACAATAGTTTAATAGATGTATTCTTGCTTTTAGAAGCATATCTCTATTATTTATTTGGAGTAGAGGTTTCAATGATGATAATATCCCTTTAATATTGAAGTGACAATGTTGCACTATGGTTATAGAATACCTTTTACGAAACTGAGTTTTACACGACATTTTTGTAAAACAAATCCAAGGGAATAGGTGATCCAAGGATGTGGAAATTTAGATAGCCTTCCTATTAACCATTAGTACTTGTGCTATGTTGTCTCAGGAGAGAGAATAAACTAGGCAATGCAACAATATAGATCTCATAGTTCTTGTTCAATTGAACTTATTCTAGTGCTAAGTGCACGTAAGAAATAGGTAGCCCAAGATTGGGTATCACTGGAATGATTTACCTCAAGGTGGGACATAGGGAGAGATTCATAACTCAATTCAATATGATGGTGGTAAACTATTAAGATCGATAAAGGTTTAAGAAATAAAGGAAGTTATGTATGAATTCATAACTTAACCTAGGTTGAAAGTTAGTAGACTCAAGTAGATCAAGGGGTCGAAGATAGATTTTTATCTTTTAAAATCAAACCTTTTATGGGTTGAAAGATTGACTTAGATCAAAACTATTGATATGAAATGATAGTATTCTTTGAGATATTATATTGGCAAGGAAATGCCTTGAATATTATGTTTATTCATGTACGTAAAATGTGATTTCAAACAATGTCAAGTGGTCTAAGAGAGACTAGAGGCATTTTGTTCTTATGGTTGGTTACACTTATGTTATTACCTTTGGAGAATTAAGGATGATGATTTTTCTATGCGTTGGGTTAGAGAAGCTAAACCCTAATATTGAAACAAGGAGGATATAGGAAATATGTAATGCTTATGTCAGATATGACATTGTATGTATATATATATATATATATATATATATATATATATATATTGATTGATAATGAAAGGTCGAGAAACCATAGAACAAGGCAGGAAGTCTTTATTATACCTTAAAAGTTCTACGATAATGTTGAAACTCGATTTAACACATCAAGATGTTGGGTATTGAATATTGAGAGTAAAATGACAGGAAGTCATAAACCCTAGGTATTGCAAGGATGCAATAAAGGGACTTTTAAAAGGTTTGAAATACCTAAATTTTTACTTTGAATGAATATCCTAGATTAAGGATTAGTTCTAAGTCAGATTGACTAGAATGGTTTTCTTAATAGACTAGTTGTGTCTAGAGTACGAATAGAGTAATTAAAACTTCATATTGTGATAGTTCTAAGATGAGTTAGAGGTGTGTGTCTAGATGGCATGACCAATCAGAGTGATCATACTTAGCTAGAAGCGATCTAGAGTTGTATGGTCGATTGAGTTTTGTAGGACACATCACTAGGACTCAGATGGTGAAACTTGACAGTTCCTTATATCTTTACCCTTCATGAAGGGCCCGGGCACTTCCAGTTAGGAAGTGTGCGGGGGAC
>VDFB02173151.1:29762-46828 GCA_007258455.2 Sequoia sempervirens | reverse complement strand
AAACTATGAACATAATTTATTTGACTATGTATAGTGTTACAATTATAATTATTTCTCCTTTACCTACCTCTCCATTAATGAAAAAGATAAATCCCTATAAATCTAACCATGAAAGTGTTGAAATCTGCAGTACCTATAAGACTCCAAAAACTATCAAACATATTCTTTTTGAATGTTTTTATGCTCAAAAAATTTGGTACTTATTCTACCATAAGCTGAAGTTTTAGAATAGCAATGGCAAAATTAATTAGCATGATATTTTGTTTTGTAATTTCAAGCTCAAGTTTGATTGTAAGCTATTTTGGTATTTCTTATCCAATGAGATCATGTGGCATTTATGGAAGGTGAGGAATGATGATAAATTTTAGGGTATCAAGAGGGTACTTACTGAGTCTTGTAAGAGACTCACTTTCTACTCTGTTGCTCTGCAGGTTTCAACTCTTGTGGAGATCTCAATGGAGAATTTCTTGAAGTCAATAATTGAAGGTGACCAAAGAGGATCTAATAAGTGGACCTGCCTATAGGTTGAGCTTGGAAGAGACCGTGTTGTTCTAGCAGACATTTGATGAGCTCTAGAGAGAAATTGATGAAGTTGCAAGCCCAAAAAGACAGCGCGACACCCAACAGTTGGACCCCCAAGGAGAAACAATGGCGAACCTTGATATTCAAGAAGTCAACAATGAGGAGAATGTAATCACCACTATGTATTGTTTACGTTGATTTGAATAGCAACAACCTGTGGTGCTGTTAACAACAATTTGTATTATCTATGCTGGTTTTGAAAACAACTGGTGCTTTTTGGTTTCTTTCTTGTTGTGTAAAGTACTGATACGGTATATTTCCTGTTATGGAAATGCTTTGATGTTGTACTGATCCTAATGCCGGATAGGCATTTTCATGATATGTAATGGACCTTAAACTATTTTCAATACAAAAAAAAAAGAAAAGATAGCAAATATTGGAAGTTCATTACATGTCTCATGTATGTGTTAGTATTTTAATTTTGTTTAAGTTGTTCAAGAGCTTGATTAGGTCAAGAATATGTTCTACAAGCTCTGTTCTCTTGACACTGCTCAACATTTTCCCTACACATTTTCTCTTCAATCCAGACATTTCTTAACTCCTTCCCTTGTTAGCCCTTGGTTGTTCTCAAGTGTAATGATTTTTCTATGCATTTTGCAGTCTATATGTATGATCAGTCATCTCTTATGAAGCATGGATAACCTTTCATGGAAATGTTGTTGTAATTAGAAAATTTCCATTGTGAGAATAATCATTTAATTTGTATGGAAGTAAGTATTTTTCATATTATTTGACTTGGTATTGTAAAATTGTCTTTGCAAGATTCTCTTGGGGGGAACAACAAAATTGTGATGATAGGTAGAGTTGTTTCTTAACTCCTTCCCTTGTTAGCCCTTGATTGTTCTCAAGTGTAATAATTTTTCTATGCATCTTGCAGTCTGTATGTATGATCAGTCATCTCAAGTGT
This sequence comes from Sequoia sempervirens, assembly GCA_007258455.2. Lineage (NCBI taxonomy): Eukaryota > Viridiplantae > Streptophyta > Pinopsida > Cupressales > Cupressaceae > Sequoia > Sequoia sempervirens. Next base: position 45,339 of record VDFB02173151.1, on the reverse strand, counting down.
AATGCTTTTTCTATGCATCTATGCATCTTGCAGTCTATATGTATGATCAGTCATCAGTTTCCACGATGGTACATTTCAACGAATATTTTTTTATTAAAAAAATTGCATTGTTTTGTCGCAATTTCGATGAAAACTACCGACGAATCACCAAAAAGGTCCGACCAAGTTGCTATAGCTGCGACGAAGGCTTCATTGTAATTCCTTTCCCATTTCGTCACAATTTTGACGAACTTCTAGTGTTGTTTCGACACTACTCCTTGCCCATTTCATCGAAATGGCGATGAACTTTTGGTGTTGTTTCGATGCTACTCCTTGCCCATTTTGTCGAAATGGAGACAAAATTCTAGTGTTGTTTCGATGCTACTCCTTTCCCATTTCATCAAAATGGCGACGAACTTCTAGTGTTGTTTTGACGCTACTCCTTGCCCATTTCATCGAAATGGTGATGAAATTTTGGTGTTGTTTCGACGCTACTCCTTGCCCATTTCGTCGAAATGGCGACGAACTTCTAGTGTAATTCGTCGGTGGATACACAAAGTTTTCATCGATATTCCGACGAACATTTGAGTCATTTTATGATGCCGATGATTGATGAATCTGCACCGTTATTTCGATGTTTAATTCGTCGTCAGCATTTCGACGAAAAAATAGTGACGAATTTTTTTTCGTGAATTCGTCGATTTTCTGACAAATGTTTGTCGAACGATCGACGAACGTTCATCAGAAAATGGAGTCAAATTTAGTAGTGAGCAAATAGCCCTTGGTTACCTCAAATTACAAAGATTAGGTGACAAGGATAGAAAATAAAGAATATTTACATAACTTAATTAAATGAAAGCTAAACTACTAAGGACAAAATGATAAGATTGATTAATAAGAAAAATTGACAATAAGGTTATAGGCTATAGATTACATAAAAAAAACCTTAAAACTTATAGATTTTTCCCCTAGAAGAGTAGAGCCTTGGCCTCAAATGATAGTGTGTCGTGGGGACATTTGCACCCTATGTTTTTTCATCCCTATCAAATTAGAAAATAGAGGCCTTAAAACTGCAATGTCCAACTCCTTGAATCCATACATCTACACACAAGAAGGATAGGGGAAAATTTTGGGGCTATTCCAGGGCTTGCCTCAATCAAACCCCCGTTTTATTATTTCCACCTCTACAGACATCTAAATAGATATAGATAGATAAAATGACATGAAATGTAAAAGACGTGTGATAGAAACAAACCCCGTTATGGATGAGAGCCCCTATCATGAATGTAATAGATGAGACAGATAGATGATAGTAAATAAACAAGGCAAATAGATAAGAGAGTGTTACCAATAGTTTGTGGATCCCCTCTTGGCTTGATAGACGTGACATGCTTGCTTGCAAGAGAGCCTTGATTTTTTTCATGACAAAAATCTGCTAGAGCTTCACTATGGAGAGCAAAATAGAAAAGATGTAGAAGAGAGAATAGAAGAAGACAAAAAGATTGAATGAGAGAGAGTGAGAATGAATGAGAATGAGAGTGAAAAGAGGAGGTTTGTGAGGTTGCATGGGTGAGAAGAGCCATTACACGCATTTTTTTCCATAATGACACATTGAATGGAAAGCCAAGTGCGAAACTACTTCCCTAATGCAAATCAATTAGGGAATAGGTTGCAAAAACTTTGTTTCAAATATTTTCTTTTATAGTTAACTTAAGAATGCACATGTAATTAATTATTATTTTCAGATTTAAAGCATTCAACACATAAAACAAAATTTTATGTACATGGGAAAACCCTTTCGGGAAAAACCCACACACCAAAGAACAGATCAATCGTATTACAGTAATATAGCAATTACATACAATATGCAGAGTCTATGCTCTTGCAGGTGTTGTTTCACTGTGATACAAATCTAGAGGGAATCCAACAACATAACGACATACATATCTTACAATCATATTACAATAAAAAATTTACTAAGGCATTAATAAATATCCTTCTCATACATGGGTTTGATTTTTTCCATGTGTCAATCTCCTAGTCTCTACATGCATGCAAACTAAAAATGAACAACGTGCACGAGTCCCAAGTGACCCGATTAGCAACCTGTCAAACATGCATGCACATGCATTGACATGCAATAGCATGTAAGCACATGCACCAAAATGCAATAACATGTAAGAAAATGCAAGGATTTTACCTCAAAAAATCAAGCAACCTCACATGTTAGGAATCCCATAGATAAAATTAGATTTATTGCCAAAATATAACTCACCCACAACTCCTAGTCACTCCAAGTGACAACTCAGCCTTTTCTAAGCAGGTTTCCTCTTCAAGCTTTAGCCAACAAGTCAAATAACATGCCACATGGAATAGAGTGCCCCTCCTATAGGTTTTCACAATTTTCAATGCTCAAACATGCCCCAAGATGACAAGTGTCACCTTTCCTTGCTTCCACTTTTCTGAAGAGATAAACTAGCACACAAGTGGACCTCACAAATACTCATTTCTAAAATACATTGCCACATGTAAAAATGGAACCCATTCTAGAGGGTTTAATGCTTTCTTCCTTCACAATTGAGCACCCATGTGACATGTGTCACAATCTTGCACTTCATACCTTTCCTGTAGGGTGCCAACTCCTTTCTGGGTTCCACAAAGTAACTTAACAATTTGAAAAAAATAAATATTGCATTTAATAAATTAAATCAACAAATTAGGGGAAATAATTAATAAATTAACCAAGGGACTCACTAAGGTTGAGACACCTTAATCCAAAAATTCTCCACTTGTCAAAGACCTTTAGGAGTCTCTGTATCATTGCTCAGGCCGCAAGGCCCATTGAATTGACACACCATCTGAACTTCTTTGTGCTCATTGGCTTCGTCAGTGAGTCCACAACATCCACCAAAGTGTCCAAATTTTCCAAGTTAACCTTTCCATCTTCCACCATATCATGAAAAAAATGAAACTGTACATCAATATGCTTTGTTCTAGCATGGAAAGTAAGATTTTTCGCTAAACATATAGCACTCTGTCACAACATATAGTAATTTTTCCTGCATCAAAACCAATATCCAAACACAGTCTCTTAAGCCAAATGGCTTATTTACAAGCATGAGTAGCTGCCATGTACTTTGCTTCAATAGTGGACAATGCAACTACAACTTGCCACTTACTCATCCAACTAAGAGCACCACCAAACATCGTGAAAACATATCCACTAGTGGATCTCCTATTGTTAATGTCACCTGCCCAATCAGAATCAACATATCCATGAATGCTCATTGAATTTTGAGGTCCAATAGGATAACCATGAAAACACAAGGCATACTTAGAAGTACTCGCAAGTACTTGAACACTCTCTTTACCGCATCCTAGTGTACCCATCCAAAATTAGCCATAAATTGGCTAAGGACTCCCACTGCTTGGGAAATGTATAACCTAGTACAAACCATAGCATACATTAAGTTTCCAATAAACTCACATAAGGAACTTTGGTCATGTCCTCCATCTCAATAGGAGATTCTGGAAAATCCTCCATAAAAAGTTTCATCCCTTGTATAACAAGAACAACTAACTATCTGCAAGTAGTCATGTTGAATCTCTCCAATGCAAAGTTCAAATACTTACTCTGGCTTAACCAAAGCTTTTTTTTAGCTCCATCTCTTTTGATCTCAATCCCCAAAATATACCTTGTTGCACCTAGATCTTTCATCTCAAACTATGCTAAGAATTGATACTTCAAATATAAAATCATGCTTTTTCCATTCCCAATGAACAACATATTATCCACATACATGACAATAATGAGAATGTGACCATTATCAGTTTTGTAATAGACACAATGGTCAGATTTTAATCTCAGAAATCCCAAGGACAATACATAGGTGTTGAAATTATGGTACCACATCCTAGGAGATTGCTTTAGACCATACATATATTTTCTCAACTTATACACTAGGTTCTCTTTTCCTTTCACAATGAAATGCTTTAGTCATGACATATAAATTTCCTCCTCCAAATCACCATGAAGGAAAGTTATCTTCACATCCATTTTCTCGATTTAAAAGTTATAAGTTGTTACAAGTGATAATAAGTCGAATGGATATCAACTTAGCAATAGGAGATAAAATTTCCCCATAATCTATTCCCTCCAACTGGGAATATCCCTTCCCGACCAACCATGCCTTATGCTTCTCAACACTACCATTAGGACCCATTTTATTTTTGAACACCCATTTGCATCCAACGAGCTTACATCCTTCTAGAAAGGGTACGAGATCACATATAGCATTCTTCTTCAATGCCACCATCTCTTAATTCATGGCTTCCATCTAGGAATTTCCATCATGCATACCAATAGCCTCTCTAACAGTCCTAGGCTCATCAATGTTAGCAATCAAAGTAAAGATGCAACTGGAGTCTAATATAGAATACCCAAATCTATCAAGTTACCGCCTTTCTTGTGTAGACCTCCTCAATGGGTAAGGTTGAGGTTCTTTCTCTTATTTAGAGATATCAAAGATGCTAGAGCTCTCCTCATCATCAGGTCCTCATGATTAGGTCCAATAGGAGTATGTAGCTCATCTCTCTTAGTAGTGGGTGGAATTTGAACTACCTCCTTCTTTTCTTCCTTCTTTGGTTGTAGATTAACTATGGAATGTTTTAGCTCATTAAATATCACACTTCTATTGTAGAGCACCTTCTCTGCAACTGGATCCCAAAGCTTGTACCCTTTCACACTGACACAATAGCTGATGAAGATACACTTCACTGACTTGTTCTCCAACTTAGATCTCTTCACTTCAGGAACATGAGCACATGTCTCACAACCAAAGACTCTGAGATGTCTCATCGAGGGATTCTTTCCAGACCATGTCTTAGTAGGTTTCTTTTCAACAAGAGCTGAAGTAGGGGACCTATTAATCAAGTAACCTATAGTAGCAACAACTTCAACCCATAACTTCTATTCAAGGCGAACATCACTCAACATACTCCTAGGCCTCTCCATTAATGTTTTGTTCATTCTCTCTACAAATCCATTTTTTTGTGGGGTGTATGGAGTTGTCTTATGTATCTCGATCCCATGGTCCTTATAGAACTGATCAAATTTTGTAGAACAAAACTCACCACCGTTGTCCATCCTCAAGTATTTGATTTTTCTACTAGTTTTGTTTTCAACTGAGGATTTGAACTCCTTAAACTGACTGAAAAATTCAAATTTACTTCTAAGGAAATACACAAATGTCCTTCTAGAATAGTCATATATGAAAGAGACAAATTACAAAGATCTAGACAATGAAGAAACATTAGCTGGACTGAACACATCAGAATGCACATAATCTAAAACCTTAGAAGATTCATGAGAACTAGAATAAGAAAAAACATGGTGTTATTTTCTATATATACTGTTCGCAAAAATTGAACTAGATATTACAATCATCAAGGCCTTTAACAAGGCTCTTATTTTTCAAGGCTCTAAGACCCTTCTCACCAATATGGCCAAGCCTTTGGTGTAATAACATTGTTTTCTCTAATGGGAGCTTCATCTCCAAAGCATCAACACCCTTAGGTACCTAGAAAGCACAACCATCAATGTAGACACCATAATATTCTTCTTCATTCGATCTGATGGTGAGGATGAAGAATCCAAAGCTTGTTTCTTAGAATTCATAGAAGCATTACTGCATTGAACCATGCATGCATCCAACTTATACAGAGTTCCAATATTAACACCCTTAGCAAGCACCATAATACCGTTGGTCATCTTGCATCTGCTACTCATGAAAACAACCTGCACTCTCGCATTGCCCAACTTACTTATTGAGATTAGGTTTTGTGCAAAACCAAGGATGTGCAAAACACCATCAATCCCCCTCACTCTACCATTAGGGAATTGAATCCTGTCTCTTCCACGACCAACAATCTTCACATGAGAGTCATCACCTAGATACACCTTCCTATCATCATACTCTTCATACTTTGAGAACTAGTCTTTGCGAGAGGTCATGTGGAAAGAGGCACCTAAGTCAATTAACCACACATATTTTGATGCATGTGTTTCCAAGGTAGTGACAAAAGCATATGCATCTTCATGCGAGGACTCAAAATTAAATTTATCACTTTTCTTCTTTTTCTCCTCTTTGCAGTCTTTTTGGAAATATCCAGATTTCCCACAGTTCTAGCATTTATCCTTGGAATTTTTTCTAGGAGACATAGATCTCCTTAAAGACTTGGAATTAGAGTTCTTGTACTTTTTCTTGCTTTTCTCCTTCGGTCTTCCACAAACTAACAGGGCCTCCTTGGTCATATCAAAAAAATTCATCTGCATATCTTCAGACAACAATGAAGCAACCACATCTTCCATCTTCAAGGTGGTGGTTGTGATTCCAATAGCCATAACCAGGTGCTCCCTTGAATCCAACAAAGAAAAAAGCAATAACATGCAACAATCTTCATCATCAATCTTCACACCAACATAACCCATTTGATCCACTAGCATATTGAATGAATTCAATTGATTAGCAACTAATCCTCCTTCCTCCATCCTTAGAGAATACAAATTATTTGTTAGGAAAAAATTATTCACCAAGGATTTCCCTTGATAAATGTCACCAAGATTCTTCCAAAAACTAGATACTGTCTTCTCCTCATGGACACTCAGGAGCACAAAATCAGCCAAAGAAAGTCTTATCAAACCCTTTACTTTTTGATCCATTAAGTTCTAATCATCTTGCAAGGTTACTGCTAGTTTTGTACTAGATATTACAACCCATAGATCTCGGTCTATGAGCATATGCTCTATTTTGAGTTTCCACAACTCAAAATTGCTGCCATTGAATTTATCCATCTCTATTCTTCTGGATGTGCTTGCCATCTTAAAAATGCAATAAGATTACAAAGTTCTCTTTGCAATGACTCCCACTGAATCTAGATATGCACAAGAAACTCTTCTAATCCACCAAGGAAATAGAGTTGATCAAGCTTTGATACCATTTGAAAGGAAATTTGAGTGCAAAACACTTCCCTAATGCAAATCAATTAGGGAAGAGGTTGCAAAAAAATTATTTCAAATCTTTTCTTTACAGTTAACTTAAGAATGAACACGCAATTAATTATAATTTTTCAGATTTAAAGTATTCAACACATAACATTTAATGTTACATGGGAAAATCCTTTCGGGAAAAAACCCACACACCAAAGCACATATCAATTATATTATAGTAATATAGCAATTGTGTATAATGTGCAGAGTCTATGCTCTTGTAGGTGTTGTTTCACTATGATACAAATCTAGATTGAATGTGGTAGCATAACACCATATAAATATTATAATCACATTACAATAAAAAATTCACTAAGGAATTAATATATGATGCAGGAGAATCCCTAGTTGTAAAGCAATCCTATATCAACCAAAAACATTTCCTTTATTACATTTTAGTTTGTAGAAGTTTCAACATTTCTTTCTGCATTTCATATTGTTTCTCAACTTGTGAAGCAGGATATAGCATCTACACGAGGTCATCTACATCATATCTAAATTTCAAATCATTTGCATTTGTTTTTAGAAGGTTATCACTCTCAGAATTTCATGATAATTCACAATCAGAGCATTTGGGGCCGACTTGGTCCATATTTCATAGTGCAGACCTATTTCAAAGTGTACACAGCTTAATGGAGTATCATACAAGTATTTTGGGTCCAATGGGATCTATCTTTGAGATCCACAATTAATTTCATTTCACGAAGGATTATCCTCCTTGATTTTAGGACAACTTTTACATTGATCATCTATCGAGTTTTGTAGACATCAGAGGCTGATGCATACCTTTGTTGGAGCTAGAGAATCATATTAAAGATTATTTATAATTCATTGTAATAAGTCATTAGCCATTAATTCATTCAAGTTAGTGATAGTTAGATAGTTAGATATTCGATCAAACCCATTGAGGGACTGTGATAAGGCATTCAACTAGTTGTAATGTTGAATTCCTTTACAGTAGGCCTCTAATCCTTGATTATTCACCCATGAGGCATATGATGCATTTAATATTTCTGATTCAATAAGATTCATATTTGTAGAATACTCTCTTGTGTTATTTCCGCTGTGTTGACTCTAAGCTATACGGTTGGATAGTTCTTTCTAGACCCTCCATCTATGATTGCACCAATATATATCCTTCTCATACATGGGCATTTTTTTTTTCCACATGTGAATCTTTGAGTCTCTGCATGCATGCAAACTGAAAATCAACAACATGCACAAGTTCGAAGTGACCCGATTAACAACCTATCAAACATGCACATACATGCACCAACATGCAACAACATGCAAGCACATGCAAGGCTTGCATCTCCAAAAATCAAGCAACCTCACATGCTAGGCATCCCATTGAGAAAATTAGATTTACTACCAAAATATAACTCACCCACAACTCTTAGTTACTCTAAGTGACAACTCAACCTTCATTAAGCAAGTTTCCTCTTCAAGCTTCAATCATCAAGTCAAAAAACATGCCACATGGCATAAGGGCACCCATCCTAGAGGTTTTTACAATTTTCAATGCTCAAACATGCCCCAAGATGATAAGTTTCACCTTTCCTTGCTTACACTTTTTCAAAGAGATAAACTAGCATACTGTTGGGTGAAAATTTTGTAATCCCTTTTAACAGATTACAAAACCTTGATTTCAACCACAGTTTATATGTGAGATAGAATCTCTCCTCTTGGAAAGGGGAGGCACCCTTCTTACTTCTTATTGAAACTAAGGAAAACCAATTAAATATTTACAATAATGATATGGGGGTGTGTCACATTCACAATTCTCTCTTTTTTTAAAGAATATGTTTCACAATGTTTCAGAGTTTTAGGTTCCTTATGCAATACAACTTCAAACTAAAATTAAGCAGTAATTCCAATATTCCTATCTTGACAAAGCAAAGCTTAGGAATACCAGCACGATGATGATAAGTAACCAATAATAAAATCTCACATAGGCACAAATTCATTTCGTAGCTTCTAATAAAGAATCCTTCAAGATAGTAACCAATGTTGTAAAAGAAGCACAAAGTCTTCTATATACTCCACAATAAATCCCACAAACAACATGAATGAATATAACCACAAATTCTTATAGAGAATTCACCAATAATTTCATTGATATCACAATTTCAAGTAATAGGTGTAACTCAAAGTTTCACGCAAATTTACTCAAAATCCCTTTCAATCTTAATTACTTAATACTGTCAATTCAATCAAACCATAAGATAATTGTTCCCAACACAAATTTTTCTATGCAACTTCACTTTATTGATCAAAATTAGATTCACAAAATTGAACTCAAAGTTTCAATATTTGTTTCACAAGTGGGAAACACTTCGTTGCAAAAGATAAAAGGTCCCTATTACAATAGAATCCTCTCTTATTTATAGATGGGAGAGGAGAGCAAATCTAGGAAAATCCTAACTAACTAGTTGACTTATTAAAAAATGTTGTCCACAATTATAGGGGAACATATTTTTTTACATGTAATTACATTTTTTGAAATGAAATGTAAAATGTCGAAGCCTATTTACAAAATGCATAGAAGAAAGCATATAAACTATCTAACTCTAGAGATAGAAGAAGTATTTATGGTTCCTTTCTCTTGGCTCAGAAGTCTTCATATTTCTTCTTTATCTCTTGCATGAATACCTCATTTGGACCAACTGTATAGTCAATAATGGTATGAATTATTTTGATTGACCTTCTTGTAGATGAGAAAATTTTCTTGCATCTATCTAGATGCATCTTGAGATTGTTGAGAGAAATTTGTACATCACATATGGCGTGCATTGAAGTCTTTGAAACGCCTTCATCTTCCACCTGCTTCATGATAGCTTCTTTGAAGATTTGAGCAATCTCATTGACTAGGAGGAAAGTATGATCATCATCAAGGATTTTACCCAATAACTCCTCAATTCCATTCACCATGACAACACGATGTCCTTCGACATCTTCTTGTACTTGTTGTATGTCCTCGATGAGAGATTTGATTACGTGTATGCAGCTCTTAAGAGATTCTCTTATTTCCACATACTTATCTTTGTCAGGAATTACCCCAACCTCCACTAATTTGATCGGTTTTGTCTCTTTCATTTGTGACCACAATGAGAGACATCATTCCATTTCTTTCTGCTCTTTGGAAAGTATGTTTTCTTCCTTTGTAGGCTCCAATTTCATCTTAGCTATTTGAGTAGTCTTTTCATTTGCGACAGCTATGAGTTTAGAGCCCTGTTCTATTATCTCATCAATGAAATCATAAAACACCTTACCCTTGGAGACAAACTTCTCCACTTTTTTCACTATTGGTTCCTCAAAATTCACCATGGCCATAGGTTGCACATTCTCTGAGGAGCCTACAATCTTCCTCAAAACTGATGCATATCGCTCAACTTTATCCTGTACATATCTCTAGCCTGGTCCATTTTATCAAGTCTACTTGATAATGCATTCAAGATTACTTGTGCATCTTCTTTTGCACTTTCATTTTTTACCTTACCAAGCTTAACTCTTGTTAGAGTGTAATCTTCCATGTTCACATCACCTTGTTCATGTGGGGGTAAACCAATATCTACATATTTGTGACCTGATTTGTCTATATGAAGTCTTGAATGAATTTTAGCCTTCTTCTTCCCCTTAGATTTTGGAGGAGCTATCTCCTCAAGATCAAGCTCATCTGGGGAAATCATTTGTTTCTTTCACTTTGACACTAGTGAGATTAGCCAAGGGGTTAGAAATGAATTATTTCCTTCTTGACTTACTGTCAACTCCTGTGTAGTAGGTACTTCTATAGGAATGGATGATATTGTAACAGTTGGAGTAGTATCAGTCATGATAGCTCCACTAGACTACAAACCAAGTGCATCATGCAATGATTCATTCATGAACCTGATACACTCTGCCTGAGAAGAGATATCAAATGATGAAGATGATAAAATTGGAATGGATGAGGGAGAACTTGAGGAAACATCAACAGTTTGTAAGTTGGAAACTACATTAGGAGTGGTAAGAACCATTGATACTAAAGGGGGAATGGAAACATTCACTGTCTTTAAAGTTGTTGTAGGAGGAGGTGGAGGAGTAGTAGGATTTGAAGGAGTATGAGGGATATTGGTAGTAATAGGCGATGATGTTGGGAATATTTTCAACAATATTCTCATGGGGAGATAGTGGTAGTTCATCATCATGCCTTCTTCTTTTGTAGACTCTTCATCCTCCATGAATTCTTCTGATTCCTCGCTTTCATTCTCTTCCTCTTCTTCAGATGATTTCTCTTTAGATGCAAGCTCTTGTCTCTTTGCAGATGGATGTTCTGATTCAGTAGCCTCCTCTTCTTTAGCTATTTGTGCAACACTTTTACCAAAAGTGAACTTGATCTTAGGACCTCTTTGAGAAGAAGAGGGAGTAGCCACATGCTTGTGTTTAGTGCGAAGCTCTTACCGTTGGCTGGTTTCTCCTTCTGGAGTTTCTCCTTCAGATTATGTTCTGAAATATTTTAACTGAAAGCTGTGTCTCTATAACCATTCACCTGTGTTAAGTAGAATAGTAGCAAGCCTTTCTTTGATAGAAACACTTTTTGTTTTAGACCATTGTACAAGAGGTAAAGGATTTCGGGAAAATTATTTCTCTTCATAAGCAGAATCCATGATATCACCAGGATCTTCAAAATCCTCTAGAATATCAGCTACGCCAAGATCCTTGATTTGTTCAACTATCAACCTACAAAAATCCATTCTCTGAATATCTTCTTCATCTCTACAGTTTTCCCATATATCCTCAAAATGGTAGATATGGTGATGATCTTTTTTAAGTTTCTTGTTCACATTCCTGTAGTCAAAGTAAAATCTATATCTATATGTCCTTATAGTCATAATTTGCATTTTATTTCCTACTAACTTTGCTTTTTGAACACTGTGAATAGTATATCTCCCAATAGTAAGTGGAAACTTGAAACCTCGCCTATGATTTTTGATAGGTTCTTCGTGAACTGAGATCAGTTGTTTGCACAACTCCATTAGTACCCACTTGTCTGAAGGATATTTGGGCAACATGTATGGACACCCAGTATAGCAACCTACTCTCAAATATGTCAAAGTAGGAAACTGTAGGAAGACACATCCAAACTTACTTACAACCTTGTAGGCTTCATCTGATACTCTCTTCATCTCAAGAGTTAGATCAAAAGTGAAAATTAGAGGTGCAAAGAAAGCATTTGTGACTCTTCAGAAATGTTTAAGAATTTTTCTCAAAGTTATCTGAGAATAAAACTTATACAAAGACACAACATTTCTATTACCTTCTGTTGACAACCCTGGAAATTGCCTCATGACTGCAACAACATATACCAAGTAGGAAGTCATATAGAATTTCAAGGTAGTTGGAACCTTGATCAAATGTTCATGAATCTCATCACTTATTTGAGTCCCCCAATCTATGTGTACTTTCCTCCTAATGATGAAAATATACTTGTACATCCAATCTTGAAAATGGAACAAAATGGGAAAGCCTTTCACTCTACTCAGAGGAGTAATCATATCTCAGACATCCTCCTTGAAATCACTTCGAGGAAGTCCTTTGGGCCATCTAGAGATTGTAGGCCTTGGAGTTTTTAACCATTGAGTATTAATCAATTGCTTAGCCATATTTGGATCTTTGTCATAGACCTCTTGTTCCTGTTGAATAGAGATTTTGGTATATTTTTCCATATGTGGAACCCGAAAAACTATATCAAAGAACTTTGGAACTAATCTCATCATGATTTTTCTAGAAGAATCTCTCACACTTCTATCTTATTGGATGTAATGAGATAAAACTTGGAGAACAAAATCTATGCAATAAGCATCGGTTGGAAATGTAGATACTAAGTGCATGTTGCTATGAATGATAGATCACAAATTTTCTTCTAATGGTTTCTTCTCAGTTCTTTTTACAAAATATTCCATATCTTGATGACCAATCTATGTGTCTTTGATTTCATCCACCTTTGAGAGCACAATAGTAGGAGGGAAGACACCTTGATAGTTGTACTTCATTTTATTTTCTTTCTTAGAAGATGATGGAGGCTCTTTTGATTCCATCTAAGAGTGTCAAAGATCAAGGAAGGTCACCTTCAGGGATCACCTGATAAGAGCTTAAAAGGAATTGCAAGAACAATGGATTAAGAGATGTTAGGAGAAAATTCTTTATGAGAGTGAGTTGGAATGTGTGAAGCAAGCATGAAATTTGGAGCGAGTGAAAATGAGCTATGAAGCACAAAAAATGGAGCAACAACGATGAAATGAAGTTCAGAGAGAAAACAAAATGATTTTTTGGGCTTTAAGTGGAAAACTGCTTTTTATGTAGGAGCATTGAAAATCAACACTTCTACATCTAATAGAAACTCATTTGCATGTAACAACGCTAAAAAACAACGCTCCTACATGCCTTGAACACTTGGATGGAAATTGTGTTAGAGCTCTAAAAATCAATGCTATGACATTTAGTGGGAAGTCATTTTATGCTCAAGCGCTAAAAATCACTGATCGGGCACGTCTTTCTTTGATGTTGAGTCAAGTGTATGGGTAGGCTTTTTCATCATCTTTTCATTTGAGGGGAAGGTCACTTTGAATGATGTGGAAGTTTTGGTGATGCAAAAGTGGACTTTTTCATCACTCTTGCATATAGAGTTGGGACTGCAAATGTGGAAGCGGTAAAATCTCCCGCTCAATCATGGATGAATGAAACTTAGTTACCATACCAAAGGTGGATAATGAGTGGGGAAAATCAAACATACAACATCAAAGATTGATGCTGAGAAAACAAATACTTACATAGAGAAATTTGAAAAGAAATTAGGGCACAAAAAAACCCTAAAACTGAAACATTGGAAGAAAAAGAAAAGAAAACAATCAACCCTACATAGTAGAGGAAGATGAGTAATAGGGATGCCAATGTTCTCACCCAAAACATAGAAGAAAACAAAGAGTATTTACAAGACCAAATCGAAATAAAAACAAAAGAAAAAGAAAAACGTACCAGGTAAATCGATGGAGGAAGAAAGAGGCGAAAACGTGAAAACCCTAACACGCAATCACCCATGAAATTTGTCCACAACTTTTTCTTGAGGTTTGCATGATGACTGGTGTGAAGGAGAAGGAAGAGAGCAGATTAAAATGAGGAGAGATTAACTTAAAACAACTTTAATAAGCCATTTGATTGATCCTTAATAAACTCGAAGTTCATTTATGATGCACGTACAAAAAGGGAGGGAAAATTTAGCAGTGGTGAAAATCACTGCTCCAACACTTTCAAAATATTGGAGGATGTAAGAGCATTGAAAAAACCGCTCTTACATCTATAAACCTTGATAAGAGGAAATATGTTGGAGTGCTGAAAAACAATGCTCAGACATGACAAGGTGAAAGCAAAGTGTAGGAGTGGTGAAAATCACCGCTCCAACACCTGGAGGAGATTTCAAACACATGTCTCATGTAGGAGCGTTGAAAATCAGCGCTCTTACATGAGTGAAAAATATTCTAACTCCCAAAAAATGAGAGTTAACCAAAATATTCATTTCGAAGATTTTTCGAAAGACGAACAAGGACAAATGCTCAAGCAGATGATTTGAGGTTTAGGCATCAAGGCCAATCAAAATGTGCCTCATTTGGCATGCTTGAAGTACACAAAACTATGAAACAAACAAGTTTCGTAGTGGTTATCCCGTGAATCGAGCACAACTGGATTGGAGGATAACACACATAAGTGGACCCTGCCAATACTTATTTCCAAAATACATTGCCACATGTCAACATGGTGCCCATTCTAGAAGATTTGATGCTTTCTTCCTTCCCAATTGAGTGCCCATATGACATGTGTCACAATTTTTCACTTCATACCTTGCATGTAGGATGCCAACTCCCCACTAGGTCCCACAAAGTAACTTAGCAATTTGGAAACAATTTTTTTTTTTTAATAAATTAAATTAGAAACTTAGGGGAAAATAATTAATAAATTAATCAAGGGACTTACTAAGGTTGAGACGTTCCATAATCCCAACACATGTGTCATAGGAAAAGGATGTGAGATTCTCTCATTTAAATTTCAGAAAGTTTGGGGATGCTAGTGTGTCACATGGATGTCTATGCGTTGCACAACTGTCCTACTCAAAATTCCCTAAGAATGAGGTATTTGAATTACTGTTAACACTTCATCATTGTCCCCTATTAATTTGAAATCATGAAATTTTGACTTATATATTTTTGTCATTAATATAGCGGGTTGCCATAAATGCAGCTGACTAGATGCACAAGTGTGAAATTTGTTGAACACCCAAAATACTGAGAGGGGGGGTGAATCAATATTCTCTTAAATCATTCAAACATTAAACATCCAATTACCAAAGCATACTCAATAGAGATAAGGAAATAAATCATGAAACATTCACAACATCACATAACACATGGGAAACTCTTCCATGTTTTCCACCTCTCATCAGCTCCCCTAATCATGGATCAAACTTGAGATCCCAAATTGAATCTCAGTCATCCATCTAATTCTCCTAAAAATATATAA
>VDFB02173151.1:0-29662 GCA_007258455.2 Sequoia sempervirens | reverse complement strand
TTTAGTATGTAAACAACTTACTTTATGACTGTTTAGTAGGAAATAGTACTTGTTTTGTTAAAACAATGAATGTTCATATGTAAACAGCTTGTTTGATGACTGTTTAGTATGTAAAACAACTTACTTTATGACTGTTTAGTAGGAAATAGTGCTTGTTTTGTTAAGCAATGAATGTTTGTATAGAAACAACAATGTTAGAATTTAACAGTAAGTGAGAAACTATTATCATAAACTTGCTTAGAATGTTTATTTGACTATGAAATGTCAATCAAAATACTATTTGAAGTTTGCAAATCTGAATAATGATTATTTCATAATGTATACACAAACTTTAACACTAGTAGGAACATATATGTGTATGTACATAGATTCGTCTATGTACATACACATACTTGTGATATACCTTCTTTTGTTTTTAGTACATTTCTAAAAGGAAAAATGCTTAAGATGTTAAGTAGAAACTAGTCATAAGAATGATATGACTGATTGTTGAAATACTTTGTGAAGCATAGAATCTACTTTATGTTTAGAGTTTAAATGTTTATTATGTTCTTCCTTTGAAGACATTGTGGTAGTATATTTTTATTACTTGAACAGAATAGTGATACCCTAGTAGACTAGAGCATCTATGGGTAGTTGTTGCTTGAGGGTAGATAGTTGTTATTGTAAAAAGTTACCTTCCGAGATGGGTATTGAAATGGGTTCACAAAGTATAGGTTTTCTTTACTAGAACCTATCATTTTTTGTTGTTGCAACACACTTATTATGCTTGGCCAAGCAATATGGTTCATTATGTATGTATGATTAATGAACTCTATGATTTCACTCTCTACCATTCCTAGCATAGATCTTGCACTTTCTTTTCTAAATAGTTGGTAGAAATGGCATGTTGATGTATGGGAATGCACTAGATTCCACCTTATAGGTTGTTCTCTTGCTATACTCTCCATGTAGGGTTGGGCATTCTTCAAGTTAGAAGAATATCGGGGAAGTGTAAGCTTCATGGTTGGGTGGTAAAGCACTTCAACCATGTTCTCATCCACTAGAGGAGGCGAGTGTTGAAGAAGAACCTTAGTTGTTCCTAGACTATCATAGTCTATGATGTATCTTGATGTTATTCATTCATGTACTTGATGAGAAATGTACAATGTAATGACACTATGGCCTTAAGTGCCAAGTAAATCTTGATATTGTAATTTGACTTTTGAAGTGAATATAAGAATCTTTGACTCATTTTAAATGGACATGCGTAGCTATGATTGACTTTAGCCACTAGTTATGTATTTTTTAATTTGGAGTATATTCATGTGTCATTTACAATAATAATAATTAAGTAATAATTAGGAATGGGTTATTACAACCACCACATTTGTATTATTGCTTAGCTCATACTTGTCAAAATTTGTCTCAAACCATGTCATATTCTTAACTCTGTTTCCGAAACATTTTGTAAAGTAGAAGGGGATAAACAATCAATAATTCAATCAAAGAACTCAAAACAAGAGATCAAAACCCACTTACCAATGAGATTAGATTGAAAATCAAGCCATGAATTCAAACCCTAATGTTAGTATAATCAAATCAAATATAATCGAAATCAAAACAAGAACAATCTCACTATCCCATTGTTGGATTCCTCAGAATACTGGAAACCTCATGATTGCTAGAAAAATCTTGATTGAATGTAGTACAAAGATGCAATGATATGTGCTCTCAAGTTTCTCAAGAATAAATTTGACATGATCTCCTTAAAACTTCTCTAGATGATGAATGTGAAGGATGAAGGGTTATTTTATAGATTTTAGGAAATTAGATCAAAGGATAGGATTAAGTTTGGATGCCCATAAAGAAGAGTTGAGATTGATCCTCAACACCCATAAATGAGAGTGAATCAAGGAAGATCAAGAGATATGATTAATTAGAACTCAAGACCTCTCCACCATTTTAGGAAAATGGTTAAGATATTTAATATCAATGGTGGAAATTAGATTTGAAGATCGAGGGCTAGAAATGGTTGAGACAAGTTAAGTCAAGATATTTTGAGGGAAATTAGGAAAATTAAATAATTAAAATTATTTAATTATGGGGATAGGGATATGCCATTCTTTAAGAAATAATATTCCATTGGAGGAAAAAGATTAGAAAATGGGATAATTAAATAATTAAGATTATTTAATTATATGAGATTAGAAGAAATATTAGATGAACCTAATTAAATAATTGAAATTATTTAAATATGATGATAAAGGGGAAAATTAGTGATAAAATAGTGAATTAATTAAATAATCTTGAATTGTTTAATTAATAAAGAGAATAGGTTTAACTGATAGAAATGATGTTAAAAGGGGAAAAATCTGAGTTTAGGATGTGCAATATCTTTGCGTTAAAGATTTTTACATGTCTACACCAACATGGCACATGATAAACAATATGATAAACCATCATAGCATAAGATACCAAAAATCGTGATCCACCACTCATTGTATAAGCATGCCCAAAGTCAAAACGTCACCAACATATAGCCATACAAGACAAAACTACATCACACAACATACAAAGGTCCATAATTAAGCATCAACACAAGTATGAAGACCATGTATGCAATGAATACCTCAACTAAAACACAATACACATGGCTAGAGATGAGTCTCTCATCAAATAAAAGATTCAAAAACAAGAATGAGGATCTTAGAAGTAGGTAAGGAGTCTTATCATAGTAACTCTATGGATCACGGTAGATAGATCATGTGTTCTCCTTACAACAGCGAGTACCCTAACACTTAGCGATTGTAGAATATTACATGCCTTGGCATCCATATTGAGAGCCTTTACAAACACTCAAGGTATGTTTTTATTAGTTAAGAAACATTTACAAGGTGTTGTACCCTTTACACAAGGAGCTTGCATGGAAAAAAGGGAACCAAGTTCAGCAAAACATTAAGAGACCAAACTAAAAACAAACAAAAAAGGACACAAACATTGCACACTAATAGTAGAGACCCAACAAAAACCTCTAGCCCACACCACTAATTGGCCACACCCTCCCATCTCTGAATGAGGAGATTTAACATATCATCCCCAATCTAGTTGGGGCCTTCTCGCTCAGTAGTCTTGTCAGCTTCCTCCTTGATGACTTCAAAAAGTGTGACTGCAGATCTATGAATCATTTTAATAGTGAAACAAGCTAGCCTGTTGAATTTCCTTTCAAGCTTCACCACCTGCTCATGTAGCTTTTTGATGTCCTCATCCATGTTGTTCTTCCACTAGGTTGTCTCCTCCTCGATAGCCCTAGGATCAGAAGAGTGGGTAGAGTCATCTTTGAGCATTTTTTTCATGTCCAATAAATGGCTAGGACCCTCCACAAATTCATGTTCCATCTCCTGAGCAGTGTCTTTCTTGCCTTCATCTTCACTGCCAGTCTGCTTCAAGTCACTTGAAATATCATCCACCAAGACCCCTTTTTGCTCTTAGCTAGTCTGTGGGACCTTCGAACACTAGTTTGTTCAATCCCCATATCCATAGTAGTAGCCACAATCGTGTCACCTTTGGAGTCTTTTTCCTCAACACTTTTTCCCTCACTATCAGTGGCCGACAACTCCACCTGGCACATAGTGTCTTTTTTCCCCTTTTTCTTGAGTGGTAGGTCTATTGTCCATCACGATGGGTTGTTCTTTTAGTTCACATGTCAGCGCAACCTTGGGTGGGCCAACCTAACCTCACCTTTTTTCTTTTTAATGGGGTTTTTAGACTTAGGCTCAATAGAGGTTCATTTTTACGTCCGGTTTTCTCTTAGGACCTGCTGAAGCAACAAGGGAGGTTTATTAAAGGAAGGTCGGGGAGGTTAGGATTCTTTGCATGAATAGTTGAGATGTGTGTTAGGTGGGGAACAACCAAATAGAAGTGATGATAAGAGCCTGGGGATGAAGCCCTAATGTAGAGGTAGGGGGAACAACAAGTCGAGGTTAAGAGCAACATCATGGGATTCCTTGATCAAATTTTCAAGGGAGGTCAATAGGAAGAAAAGGAAGCATACTGTTGGGTGAAAATTTTGTAATCCCTTTTAACAGATTACAAAACCTTGATTTCAACCACAGTTTATATGTGAGATAGAATCTCTCCTCTTGGAAAGGGGAGGCACCCTTCTTACTTCTTATTGAAACTAAGGAAAACCAATTAAATATTTACAATAATGATATGGGGGTGTGTCACATTCACAATTCTCTCTTTTTTTAAAGAATATGTTTCACAATGTTTCAGAGTTTTAGGTTCCTTATGCAATACAACTTCAAACTAAAATTAAGCAGTAATTCCAATATTCCTATCTTGACAAAGCAAAGCTTAGGAATACCAGCACGATGATGATAAGTAACCAATAATAAAATCTCACATAGGCACAAATTCATTTCGTAGCTTCTAATAAAGAATCCTTCAAGATAGTAACCAATGTTGTAAAAGAAGCACAAAGTCTTCTATATACTCCACAATAAATCCCACAAACAACATGAATGAATATAACCACAAATTCTTATAGAGAATTCACCAATAATTTCATTGATATCACAATTTCAAGTAATAGGTGTAACTCAAAGTTTCACGCAAATTTACTCAAAATCCCTTTCAATCTTAATTACTTAATACTGTCAATTCAATCAAACCATAAGATAATTGTTCCCAACACAAATTTTTCTATGCAACTTCACTTTATTGATCAAAATTAGATTCACAAAATTGAACTCAAAGTTTCAATATTTGTTTCACAAGTGGGAAACACTTCGTTGCAAAAGATAAAAGGTCCCTATTACAATAGAATCCTCTCTTATTTATAGATGGGAGAGGAGAGCAAATCTAGGAAAATCCTAACTAACTAGTTGACTTATTAAAAAATGTTGTCCACAATTATAGGGGAACATATTTTTTTACATGTAATTACATTTTTTGAAATGAAATGTAAAATGTCGAAGCCTATTTACAAAATGCATAGAAGAAAGCATATAAACTATCTAACTCTAGAGATAGAAGAAGTATTTATGGTTCCTTTCTCTTGGCTCAGAAGTCTTCATATTTCTTCTTTATCTCTTGCATGAATACCTCATTTGGACCAACTGTATAGTCAATAATGGTATGAATTATTTTGATTGACCTTCTTGTAGATGAGAAAATTTTCTTGCATCTATCTAGATGCATCTTGAGATTGTTGAGAGAAATTTGTACATCACATATGGCGTGCATTGAAGTCTTTGAAACGCCTTCATCTTCCACCTGCTTCATGATAGCTTCTTTGAAGATTTGAGCAATCTCATTGACTAGGAGGAAAGTATGATCATCATCAAGGATTTTACCCAATAACTCCTCAATTCCATTCACCATGACAACACGATGTCCTTCGACATCTTCTTGTACTTGTTGTATGTCCTCGATGAGAGATTTGATTACGTGTATGCAGCTCTTAAGAGATTCTCTTATTTCCACATACTTATCTTTGTCAGGAATTACCCCAACCTCCACTAATTTGATCGGTTTTGTCTCTTTCATTTGTGACCACAATGAGAGACATCATTCCATTTCTTTCTGCTCTTTGGAAAGTATGTTTTCTTCCTTTGTAGGCTCCAATTTCATCTTAGCTATTTGAGTAGTCTTTTCATTTGCGACAGCTATGAGTTTAGAGCCCTGTTCTATTATCTCATCAATGAAATCATAAAACACCTTACCCTTGGAGACAAACTTCTCCACTTTTTTCACTATTGGTTCCTCAAAATTCACCATGGCCATAGGTTGCACATTCTCTGAGGAGCCTACAATCTTCCTCAAAACTGATGCATATCGCTCAACTTTATCCTGTACATATCTCTAGCCTGGTCCATTTTATCAAGTCTACTTGATAATGCATTCAAGATTACTTGTGCATCTTCTTTTGCACTTTCATTTTTTACCTTACCAAGCTTAACTCTTGTTAGAGTGTAATCTTCCATGTTCACATCACCTTGTTCATGTGGGGGTAAACCAATATCTACATATTTGTGACCTGATTTGTCTATATGAAGTCTTGAATGAATTTTAGCCTTCTTCTTCCCCTTAGATTTTGGAGGAGCTATCTCCTCAAGATCAAGCTCATCTGGGGAAATCATTTGTTTCTTTCACTTTGACACTAGTGAGATTAGCCAAGGGGTTAGAAATGAATTATTTCCTTCTTGACTTACTGTCAACTCCTGTGTAGTAGGTACTTCTATAGGAATGGATGATATTGTAACAGTTGGAGTAGTATCAGTCATGATAGCTCCACTAGACTACAAACCAAGTGCATCATGCAATGATTCATTCATGAACCTGATACACTCTGCCTGAGAAGAGATATCAAATGATGAAGATGATAAAATTGGAATGGATGAGGGAGAACTTGAGGAAACATCAACAGTTTGTAAGTTGGAAACTACATTAGGAGTGGTAAGAACCATTGATACTAAAGGGGGAATGGAAACATTCACTGTCTTTAAAGTTGTTGTAGGAGGAGGTGGAGGAGTAGTAGGATTTGAAGGAGTATGAGGGATATTGGTAGTAATAGGCGATGATGTTGGGAATATTTTCAACAATATTCTCATGGGGAGATAGTGGTAGTTCATCATCATGCCTTCTTCTTTTGTAGACTCTTCATCCTCCATGAATTCTTCTGATTCCTCGCTTTCATTCTCTTCCTCTTCTTCAGATGATTTCTCTTTAGATGCAAGCTCTTGTCTCTTTGCAGATGGATGTTCTGATTCAGTAGCCTCCTCTTCTTTAGCTATTTGTGCAACACTTTTACCAAAAGTGAACTTGATCTTAGGACCTCTTTGAGAAGAAGAGGGAGTAGCCACATGCTTGTGTTTAGTGCGAAGCTCTTACCGTTGGCTGGTTTCTCCTTCTGGAGTTTCTCCTTCAGATTATGTTCTGAAATATTTTAACTGAAAGCTGTGTCTCTATAACCATTCACCTGTGTTAAGTAGAATAGTAGCAAGCCTTTCTTTGATAGAAACACTTTTTGTTTTAGACCATTGTACAAGAGGTAAAGGATTTCGGGAAAATTATTTCTCTTCATAAGCAGAATCCATGATATCACCAGGATCTTCAAAATCCTCTAGAATATCAGCTACGCCAAGATCCTTGATTTGTTCAACTATCAACCTACAAAAATCCATTCTCTGAATATCTTCTTCATCTCTACAGTTTTCCCATATATCCTCAAAATGGTAGATATGGTGATGATCTTTTTTAAGTTTCTTGTTCACATTCCTGTAGTCAAAGTAAAATCTATATCTATATGTCCTTATAGTCATAATTTGCATTTTATTTCCTACTAACTTTGCTTTTTGAACACTGTGAATAGTATATCTCCCAATAGTAAGTGGAAACTTGAAACCTCGCCTATGATTTTTGATAGGTTCTTCGTGAACTGAGATCAGTTGTTTGCACAACTCCATTAGTACCCACTTGTCTGAAGGATATTTGGGCAACATGTATGGACACCCAGTATAGCAACCTACTCTCAAATATGTCAAAGTAGGAAACTGTAGGAAGACACATCCAAACTTACTTACAACCTTGTAGGCTTCATCTGATACTCTCTTCATCTCAAGAGTTAGATCAAAAGTGAAAATTAGAGGTGCAAAGAAAGCATTTGTGACTCTTCAGAAATGTTTAAGAATTTTTCTCAAAGTTATCTGAGAATAAAACTTATACAAAGACACAACATTTCTATTACCTTCTGTTGACAACCCTGGAAATTGCCTCATGACTGCAACAACATATACCAAGTAGGAAGTCATATAGAATTTCAAGGTAGTTGGAACCTTGATCAAATGTTCATGAATCTCATCACTTATTTGAGTCCCCCAATCTATGTGTACTTTCCTCCTAATGATGAAAATATACTTGTACATCCAATCTTGAAAATGGAACAAAATGGGAAAGCCTTTCACTCTACTCAGAGGAGTAATCATATCTCAGACATCCTCCTTGAAATCACTTCGAGGAAGTCCTTTGGGCCATCTAGAGATTGTAGGCCTTGGAGTTTTTAACCATTGAGTATTAATCAATTGCTTAGCCATATTTGGATCTTTGTCATAGACCTCTTGTTCCTGTTGAATAGAGATTTTGGTATATTTTTCCATATGTGGAACCCGAAAAACTATATCAAAGAACTTTGGAACTAATCTCATCATGATTTTTCTAGAAGAATCTCTCACACTTCTATCTTATTGGATGTAATGAGATAAAACTTGGAGAACAAAATCTATGCAATAAGCATCGGTTGGAAATGTAGATACTAAGTGCATGTTGCTATGAATGATAGATCACAAATTTTCTTCTAATGGTTTCTTCTCAGTTCTTTTTACAAAATATTCCATATCTTGATGACCAATCTATGTGTCTTTGATTTCATCCACCTTTGAGAGCACAATAGTAGGAGGGAAGACACCTTGATAGTTGTACTTCATTTTATTTTCTTTCTTAGAAGATGATGGAGGCTCTTTTGATTCCATCTAAGAGTGTCAAAGATCAAGGAAGGTCACCTTCAGGGATCACCTGATAAGAGCTTAAAAGGAATTGCAAGAACAATGGATTAAGAGATGTTAGGAGAAAATTCTTTATGAGAGTGAGTTGGAATGTGTGAAGCAAGCATGAAATTTGGAGCGAGTGAAAATGAGCTATGAAGCACAAAAAATGGAGCAACAACGATGAAATGAAGTTCAGAGAGAAAACAAAATGATTTTTTGGGCTTTAAGTGGAAAACTGCTTTTTATGTAGGAGCATTGAAAATCAACACTTCTACATCTAATAGAAACTCATTTGCATGTAACAACGCTAAAAAACAACGCTCCTACATGCCTTGAACACTTGGATGGAAATTGTGTTAGAGCTCTAAAAATCAATGCTATGACATTTAGTGGGAAGTCATTTTATGCTCAAGCGCTAAAAATCACTGATCGGGCACGTCTTTCTTTGATGTTGAGTCAAGTGTATGGGTAGGCTTTTTCATCATCTTTTCATTTGAGGGGAAGGTCACTTTGAATGATGTGGAAGTTTTGGTGATGCAAAAGTGGACTTTTTCATCACTCTTGCATATAGAGTTGGGACTGCAAATGTGGAAGCGGTAAAATCTCCCGCTCAATCATGGATGAATGAAACTTAGTTACCATACCAAAGGTGGATAATGAGTGGGGAAAATCAAACATACAACATCAAAGATTGATGCTGAGAAAACAAATACTTACATAGAGAAATTTGAAAAGAAATTAGGGCACAAAAAAACCCTAAAACTGAAACATTGGAAGAAAAAGAAAAGAAAACAATCAACCCTACATAGTAGAGGAAGATGAGTAATAGGGATGCCAATGTTCTCACCCAAAACATAGAAGAAAACAAAGAGTATTTACAAGACCAAATCGAAATAAAAACAAAAGAAAAAGAAAAACGTACCAGGTAAATCGATGGAGGAAGAAAGAGGCGAAAACGTGAAAACCCTAACACGCAATCACCCATGAAATTTGTCCACAACTTTTTCTTGAGGTTTGCATGATGACTGGTGTGAAGGAGAAGGAAGAGAGCAGATTAAAATGAGGAGAGATTAACTTAAAACAACTTTAATAAGCCATTTGATTGATCCTTAATAAACTCGAAGTTCATTTATGATGCACGTACAAAAAGGGAGGGAAAATTTAGCAGTGGTGAAAATCACTGCTCCAACACTTTCAAAATATTGGAGGATGTAAGAGCATTGAAAAAACCGCTCTTACATCTATAAACCTTGATAAGAGGAAATATGTTGGAGTGCTGAAAAACAATGCTCAGACATGACAAGGTGAAAGCAAAGTGTAGGAGTGGTGAAAATCACCGCTCCAACACCTGGAGGAGATTTCAAACACATGTCTCATGTAGGAGCGTTGAAAATCAGCGCTCTTACATGAGTGAAAAATATTCTAACTCCCAAAAAATGAGAGTTAACCAAAATATTCATTTCGAAGATTTTTCGAAAGACGAACAAGGACAAATGCTCAAGCAGATGATTTGAGGTTTAGGCATCAAGGCCAATCAAAATGTGCCTCATTTGGCATGCTTGAAGTACACAAAACTATGAAACAAACAAGTTTCGTAGTGGTTATCCCGTGAATCGAGCACAACTGGATTGGAGGATAACACACATAAGTGGACCCTGCCAATACTTATTTCCAAAATACATTGCCACATGTCAACATGGTGCCCATTCTAGAAGATTTGATGCTTTCTTCCTTCCCAATTGAGTGCCCATATGACATGTGTCACAATTTTTCACTTCATACCTTGCATGTAGGATGCCAACTCCCCACTAGGTCCCACAAAGTAACTTAGCAATTTGGAAACAATTTTTTTTTTTTAATAAATTAAATTAGAAACTTAGGGGAAAATAATTAATAAATTAATCAAGGGACTTACTAAGGTTGAGACGTTCCATAATCCCAACACATGTGTCATAGGAAAAGGATGTGAGATTCTCTCATTTAAATTTCAGAAAGTTTGGGGATGCTAGTGTGTCACATGGATGTCTATGCGTTGCACAACTGTCCTACTCAAAATTCCCTAAGAATGAGGTATTTGAATTACTGTTAACACTTCATCATTGTCCCCTATTAATTTGAAATCATGAAATTTTGACTTATATATTTTTGTCATTAATATAGCGGGTTGCCATAAATGCAGCTGACTAGATGCACAAGTGTGAAATTTGTTGAACACCCAAAATACTGAGAGGGGGGGTGAATCAATATTCTCTTAAATCATTCAAACATTAAACATCCAATTACCAAAGCATACTCAATAGAGATAAGGAAATAAATCATGAAACATTCACAACATCACATAACACATGGGAAACTCTTCCATGTTTTCCACCTCTCATCAGCTCCCCTAATCATGGATCAAACTTGAGATCCCAAATTGAATCTCAGTCATCCATCTAATTCTCCTAAAAATATATAAATCAAATCCACTATTCATCATTTCATAAGTACAAATTTGTATATTCATATTATGTCAACTTGTTGTCCATGGAATGCAATTGCTACGTTGTTGAATTGAGCACCCACATTTCAAAACAATAAAATCTTCATATTGAGCTCAATCTAAGGTTTACATGTGTAAGATTTGAGTATTTTGATTATTTAATTTTGATTTTTTTATGCATTCTACATTGCATGCATTCATGAAATTATATTAATGTAAAACTAATGATGTCTTCATGCCTCATTTCCCCCTATTTAACACAAAAACTATACCTCAATTTAGTCGGTATTACTAGATCAAACACAAATTTACATGTGCTTGCTTACATTTCCACCAAGCAATAATTTACCTTTCAATAAAAAAAAATCCCAAGTATCAACAACCAATATAAGGATCCAAGTACAACCTATCTACCTAGTTCTTCCCATGGGACCCACC
Organism: Sequoia sempervirens; assembly: GCA_007258455.2. Lineage (NCBI taxonomy): Eukaryota > Viridiplantae > Streptophyta > Pinopsida > Cupressales > Cupressaceae > Sequoia > Sequoia sempervirens. Next base: position 18,214 of record VDFB02173151.1, on the reverse strand, counting down.
TTTGGAGTACCCCATCCTTCTATGCATGATGCCTTCTTGGGGACCCATCTTGAGTATGTTGGGAAGGTTGTCTCAACCTTTCATCCAAATATTGGATATTTAATTAATTATTGTGTTTATTCATTATTTTATCCTCACATGGGAAAGAGGGCATCCCACTTTAAGGTGGATCTTTTGGGCATATGTCAAATACTTTTAAATGTGTGTAAGAATTTGTAATGATGTGTAAATCTTAATATGGAATTATAAGATGTTGTACTTATGATGGATTCTATGACACATATAAGAACATGATTGTAGGGATTTACATAGTAGAGTTTACTTTTGATTAGCTTTATGATGCATGTTATGGCATGTCATAAGGTAATATTTGAATGGACAAATGGAGAAAAAATGGAGCACCCAAGTTGGTGAATTGGTTATGATGGATTGACAAAGATAATCTTTTAATATTAACATGTTGAATCATCATGAGATTTAGGCATTATAATTCCTATGAGATCCACCCTTTGTTAGGAATTGCAAGTAGATTACTACTAATTAAATGCAAATTACAAAAATTAAATAGAGGAATTTTACACATAGAAAACAATGAGAGACAACACGAGATCTTTAACTTGGTTCACCCAATATCAGGCTACATCCACCAAACAGATTCCAATTTTATTATTACTTCCAGAAAATAATATTTTCAATGAATATGTAGCAACAACTGCAACTTGTAGTAATGTATTAAAACATTTACCACTTCTCTATTTTACCTATGCACAGTGCTTCATGCACCCTTCACAACAACCTATGAATAACTGCCACTAAATCATGACTGTAGCTTCATGTTGTTGCTCATGCACCCTACAACAAACCAAACTCATTGCTACATGACTGTACAACTCCCTTGTGCATGTTGGTTATAGACATTCCAACTTGTGGCTGTCTATTTAAATTTTGGGCGACTTCCAACTTAGTTTTCAACAGTTATAACTGTATTTCAAAATATACATTGGTAAGAAATTTCTTATTAAAATATTAACTGATTTTTCTTTGGGGGCATTGCCCCCCTTACATTCCTCCATTGATTGATTTGGGGGGAAAACATGTCAGTAAAAGGGAAAATTTAACCTCCGAGTCTAATTGGGATCCATATAACAACGCCCTTGTCATGTGATTTTATTTACATGGGATAGACATATTTTAAGATTGGTACTCATGGATTTATACATTTATACTTAGATTTTAATTATGATTATGGACTATATGAATATTAACATTGTGCGTAGAGTAGTTTAATTTTACATGAGATCATTGAGATGATGATAATTGTGGTTTATTTATAATATTTATGTTTTGAAGGGACCCAAAACCCTTTACAACTGTAGATACAAAATGCTACTCTCAAGATGTAACAATAAACTATCAACTGTAACCATCAGTAAAAAAATAGCAAAATAACAGGAAAGAAACATAAACCCAACAACAAAGAAAAAAACAAAGAAAAACATAGAACTGGACACTACTTCATGTTTCTTAAGGTGTTGGCCACCTCAAGTTCCTGGTTCCTATGAAGGCCAATCATGTCCAATAGTTTTTTTTTCTCATCCTCAAAAGTATTCTTCCTGTTACGCATCCCTCTAGCAGCAAGGCCTTTAACATTATCCTTTCCAACTTTTCTCCCTTTTCCTTTAGTCACCGATCCTTCTCCATTAGCTCAAAAAAATACAATTGGTCTTCTCTAAGCTCGCTGATCTTGCGGAATAGGACATCCAATGAATCCACATTATTCTTAACAAAAATATGACAGGCATGGAGCAATTTCTTGATGTCCATGTTGGTATCCAACACCTTGGACTCTAAATCAGCTAGGCATTGTTCACATAAGGACTTGAAATCATAGAACAAACACTCAAGATCAACAATTATATCAATCAGAATATCTAAGGTGGAGCCTTTTGGAATATTCTGCACATTCTCTTTCAATCCCCTGATTTTGATGTTAACCCTGTTGAATTTCTGTAGAGTCAACTTTTCCAATTTGAAAGTACCAGTGGCCCCCACCCTCACCATGTCAAGGAGTTCAAACATTGAGGTGGAGTCATCAATAAGATAGAAGTCCTGTGATAGAGGGTTAACTTTAAGAGGTTCTAGCTTCCCATGCTTTTTCTTAATACCCTCCTCTTGCACAGGTTTCTCACGAATAGGTTCCACACTTGGCGTGTTTCACACCGGGGACTCATCAATTTCAACCGTCTTCTCCTCAAGAGCCTTCTCCTTGCAATGCTCTGTTGTGTCCTTTAAAACACATTTTGTGGCCTGGTTCCTCATCTTGGCAATGCGCTTAGAAGCCCTTCTAGGCTTCTCCTAGGTCTCCATGATCACAATATTCTCCTGTAAACCCTCCTCCTTACCTCCTGCCTTAGCATCAACCTAACCAATATTCACAACATTGTCCTTGGACCTAAAATTCCTAAAACCCACCTCTGTGTTGTTTCCAACAGAATGGGACTCTGACTCCTAAAGAATAAGCCACTTGGCTACCCGTTTTCCTTTAGGGTTTCCCTTCTTTCTCTTCTTAGAAGGGGCAGAGGCAGGGGAGGGAGACCTGTCCTTACCTTCTTCATTCCACTCCTCCTTAGCCACACTGGTATCCGAACTAGATGAGCTAGAGTCATCACTTAAAGTATTTTCCTTGCCCTTAATTGAGGTGGCAGGAAATAGGGTTTATATTATTTATGTTAATGGCTATAAGGAATCACATTTTATCTTTAGTATCATAATTTAATTTCAATTATGTTATAATAAGTGTTAATACTAATGTAATTTTAAATTGGTATTGGTAATCTAAATAGGGGTGTTTGATCATGGTAAAAAAAGGTTAAATTTGTGAAATATTATTATGGATTAAATGTGAATTGTGTGTGTGTAATTATGATAGTATATTTTAAATTGTGATTATTTTTAAATATAGATTTAATTATTTTAAATATGGATTCCTAAATATAAAAATTATGTGTTTACAAAAATAATAGATATTGTTGCTTAAACTATTTTTTGGGATACATTGACCCTTGTTGGTAAGTGTGTGGGTGATTCCATGGCCAATGGAAAATCTTTGGAGGTCGTCAAGAAATATTTTGTATGATTCCCTAGTGATACCTTGACCTTAATTCATGAGAAGACTAAAGTCTTTATTGATGAAAATATTTTATAAATATAATTTTGGTTACTTTGCTTTGAAGTTATATGTGTGAGAATATTGGGTTGTGAGTCATTCTTATGATAAATTAAGGACTTTAAAATATCTTAAAGTATCTTTTTCTTCATGAATAAAGTAAAAAATAGTCCTTAGGATGGATATATATGAGATAGATACTTTTTGGAATATAAACTTTGAGATTTGGACAAAATTTGATCAACATAAAGCCCCTTGAAAAAAGTGTGACGAGATTTATCTTGGTGTAGAAGGAAGAGTGACTTGGTATTATACAATCCTTCCATACTAAGTATAGCTTTCTTTATTTATATCCATCTCATTAAAATTTTGGGGGTTCTTTTGGTATTATTATTCTTGTTATTGAGAGAGAGTGGCGAGTGTTTAGATATTAGAGTTTAGATCTGTGTATGTGTTTGAATGTTTACAGTCTAAAAATCTTTAAGTTTTATTTTGAATATTACACTATTTCTATAATATTGTGGGTTTGACCTTGGTTAAGTAGGAATTAGTTTATGAGGGATCCATCTATCTAAAGCATCAACCATTGTTGTGATTGTCCTTGGGATTTAGATTTAGAATTCTCTAAAAACCCTTATCTTTTGTAATTTATTTAGAATATGGATTAGTTCTAGGAAAGAAAACATCACTTTGTATTGCCATATGTGATGATAAAGTCATTTTCATATTTTAAATCTAGAAATTACAGTTAGGGTTTGTGTCAATTTTCAAAATTTACAAAACCCCCGATCTTATAAGTCCTAGTCTTTGTTGAACTATAAATGCCCGTTGTGATACTGATATATCACATCAAACCATTGAGTTGTATTTTCAAGTCAAGACCTGACATCTAAAGCCTTGGGGTTATTTTATGAGGTAAATGTCCTTTCAAGAGAGATAGAGCATCTCATGTTTTATCTGTGTTGTGCAGTGTAAAAAAACTCATCAACAAGCTCCTAACACAATCTTTCCATCTTGACATTTGCATATCTCTTGGAATTTTAAGTCTATAATTGTGTTATTTCACTTACATTTTTATAGCTTATCTCTCATAGAAAGATATTAATTATTCATTTATTCATATTTCTAATATTCACGAGGTCAATTTTGAGAAGGAATCCTTCCTTCTTACTCATAGACAATTTATGCAGGACCTCACGAACAATAATAATAGATTCTAAAATTTATCTTCCTTACACAAACCCACTTTGCTAAATTGATATCACCTTGGGAAGAACCACCTATAATCTAGAAGCTATCACTTTGGAGAATAGTTTATAAAGTGAATCACAAAGGATGATAGGTCTAAAATCAACAACCCATTTTTTTGGGATAAGGATAATAAAGGAGTAATTTTACTCCAACACTCTTGTACTATAGAAAATTCCTTTGTAGCAGCAATCACATTTGTGGCTACGATTTTCTAATACAATTGGAAGAAGAAATGGGGGAAACCATCTAGACACAAGGCTTTCCTCTTTCAAAGGAGATTGCATCCTCTCTAATCTCTTCATTCAAAGGGAGCTTACTCAACTGATCCATATAATTTAAAATTCTAGGAATGTCTTCCAAAATCCCTCTCTCCATGTCCATATTGATTGGGATGTCAACAAAAAGGAGAAATTTGAAGAAATAAACAACATCATTATGAATCTCTAATTCCTTAGTGATCCTAGATGTATTTATGTGGATTTATTTCATTATATTATAAGATCTATGCTTGAGAGTAGTTAGGTGAAAAATCTTAGTGTTATAGTCCCTAATTTTCAGCCAAACAACTCTTGGTATTTGCCTCCAAAATTCCTCTTCCTTGGTGTAGAGGAGGAAATTTGACACCCAATGATATGATCTCAAAAGGGTGAATGTTCCTTTATTACCTCAAGGAACAAAGCTCAGGTGACAAAATGGAAAGACAAGGGAGTTTTTCCTATGTTTTATGTTTTATGGCGAATTAAAGGATGAGAGTTTTAGGGGCTAAAAGAGTAGGATTTAGAGGTATCATGAGCAAACTAACAAGCTCTTAGCAAAGGATGACAATGCGACATACGAACATCCCTATGGTATGTGATAGTCTTGTATGGACTAAAAACAATGTTCACTAATGGAGACAACGAAGAGCCTACTAACTATTCAAAAACTAAAAACTCTAAAAAGTGTTTAAATGACAAAATAACAAAAAAAATAGAATAATCATAAAAATCATAAATAAAAAGAGACTAAAAGGAAATAAAAAAATGAGAAGGATAAAAGGAGACTTACAAGAGGTCCTCGGTTGAAGCCTCCCACAACGTTCCAACTTCAATGCCTACACACACGAAAATGAGAAAATGGTTGGGGATGTTTTAGGGGATTTCCTTGGTCAAACCACCGTATAGGTGTTATCACCTCCATGGATAGCTGGATAGATATAAAAAAAAAAAGACAATAGAAAAGAGAATAGATAGACAAGATAAAGATAATAGATGTGTTAGAATAATAATATGCTACCCAACATGAAGATAATAATGTAATATAAAAAGAATGTAGTTACCCTCCCTTTAGCAAGATGGTAATGTTGAAAGGAAGAGCGTGCCACACTCAAGATGTGCTAAGAGAACCAAAGTGTTGGTGTAGAGAGCCAAGTCGTGAGAGCTTGAAAATACTGAGATAATGAGAGTGAAAGATGAAGAAGAAATGAGCAAGAATGAGTGATAGATCAATTAGAGTGAATAAAATGGAAAAAAAAGGTTTGAATGGAATATAGTCATGCAAATGGGAATTTTTAGTGTGTTTGCAAGTTGCAGAAGTGTTACAATTTGTAGGAAAGTGGGAAATGTAATGTCCCAATGACTATGCAAGAAGGAATATTTTTGGGATGTTCGTGCAGTGCATAGACACCTACACGACACACAATCATCCATGACAAAAGTTCATTTTAATGACTGAAAATGGAAGTGTTGAGAACGACATTAAGGTTAGGTGAAAGGGACATTACATTATCACATTTAATCAGGCTAAAGGGGAGGTTGTGGGATGCAAAATTGCATAGGATGTAATTTTCAACATTACATTTTACCCCCACTTTAGCAAGAATATGTATTCTAACAGATGTGAGCTAAAGTAGAAAGAAAGAGGTTGAAGAGAATATACCCAAGATGAAGAGGACATAGGTCTTCAATCCAATACATGAAATTGAGAAGATGATCCAAGACATGAAGAGGACATGGGTCTTCCATCCTGCAAATTTGACTACAATCTCATCACAAACATCTTAGTTGCAGACAAACACGTTAGGCAAAAAATCTAAAAATAGACATGATAAAATTTTATTAGATAAAAGACAATGCTGGTAGGTATGGATAGCAAGTTTTTCTATGCTAGAGACCATACAACAAGCAGATATAAAGACTATGATAGAAAGAAACCTCGCAAAGGAGGAGAACCCCAATCACAAAAAATACAAGTGATAGAAACAAACCTCGCAAGGAGGAGAAACCCTATCACAAAAAGACATGATCATAAGACAAGTCTAGTCAAGTTTCCTCCAAGATAGATGAAGAGATTATAAGAAAACAATATTTTTAAGAAATATATTTTAAATCAGAAAAAATAAAGTAATAAGAAAATAATAAGATATGATAGCCCCCCCTTAGAATGATGTGTGCTATGTAAAGGAGCACAAGCCATTCTAAGGAGAAGAAAAGACAGAGAGATGTTGTGTCATGACATACATAGCAAGATGTATTTATGGAATGTTATCACACCAGGAATAACACATGGAACCCATAAAATCAAAGAAATCAGAGATAAAGAAATTAAGAGCATAGGGGGATCCAATTATTCAAGGTCAAAACTGATCATAAATGTATATAGATATAATATAATGTGAATGAACTATCATCACCCCCCCAAATAGATCAGAGTGAGAATAAAGCGTGAAGATAAGTAAAAATTTGGGTCAACACGGAAGAGGCCTAAATTCCCCAACGCTTTGCATCATCCTTGGTGTGAAAAGAAAATTTTATGACAGATAAAAGAGTGATGAAACAAATAGAAGAAGGTTTATCAAATTTTTTCTCTCCTATATCCAAGTACCTACAAGGGAATCAAGTGTCCTCCAGGTGAGAGCATAGACATGAAAAAAAATTAAAATAGGGAAACATAAACAAACACACAAATCTAATCTAAAGATAAAGAAGAGGCACCACTCTAATTTGACACCTCCAACAGGTCATCTTGCTCCCAATCTAGATCATCATAGGGGGAAGGAAGATGGACCTATAGAGGGAGTATGGCAAGAGTAGTTCCTATCAAGTCACCTGTAACAAGAGCCAAACATGAGGCCACCTCAATGTCTTTATTAGTAAGCTCTTGTGAGGTTAGCATCATCAATCTAGAAAAGATAGATGAAAAATCTGGGATTTCCTCCATTGAGTCGAACACACACTTCTCCAACGTGAAATTTTGTGACTGAATGGAAGGAGGATGAGAAGCCAAAGAGTCACTGCCAAATTTTGAAAGAGGGGTAATGATAAACTCCAAGGATGGAGGCACCTTATCTATAACAAGAATGGTACAAGCAAAAGTAGAACAAGATGAATAAGATAAAGAAGAATTTTTGTGACCATCATTTGGAATGAGGTTATTTTTATGACCATCATTTGGAATGAGGTTATGCTCTAACTTTTGCTTGAGAGGAGAATGTGGAATCCTCACATTAGAAGCGAAAGAAGAAGGAGAAGGAGCCATAATGGATACAACCTTTGTATGGGGCATGTCTACGGGCTTGAAAAATGAAGGAAGATCGGGTAAAGAGGTGATTAAGGGAGGCTCCAAAGAAGGAGCAATGAACACTTGCACTCACTTAGGATGAGGTTCTCTGGGTTTCATCAAGGAAGCTAAAAGAAAGACAAAGGTGATGGGAACATAAGTAGAGACAGAAGCAACAAAAAAAAAAGGAGTGAAGATAGAAGTAGAGGTAGAGACAAAAGATTCATCCTTGGTCTTCTGCAAGGCCTCATGTTCCTAGGCCAATGCTTGTCAGTGACGTTTGTACTCGTGTACAAGTCGGTTATGATGACTATGTGCACCAAGAATAGTAGCTTCAGAAGAATTCAGGGGATCCTTTTCTACTAGATGATTAGTCTCCATTACCATTGTCGATGGAAGAGTATACTCCTAAGGAGAGATAGGAGGAGGAGTAGAGATAGAGATGGGGGTCTTAGCCACGAGCTTCTTTCCTTTTGTTTCTTTGAGAGCAGGTGGAGAAATAAGTGGAGGCCTCAAAGGTTGAGATATGGGAACAATAGAAGAAATTCCAGCTCTAGATACCTGCTTCCCCTTACCATAGAGGGTGGGTTGGGGAATTGTGGGTAGGATCAAAACTTGGAATACTTGTGGTTTAGACTTCCAAAACATGGGAACCTTTCCTTTTCATGTGCTAGGCATAGTAGAAGGAATTGAGGACATCACCGTGGGTTATGAAATTATAAAAGAGGAAGAATGTCTGTGTGGGATCCTACTTGTCCTTAGCCTTTGAAGAGGAAGGTGTAAAGGACAGCGCATGTTGTTGCATGCATATAGAGGAATTCATGGAAATTGCATGAGAAGAAGGTGGGAAAACAACATTAGGGGCCACAACTCCTATCTTGTACCTAGAATAAGCCCTATAGAATAATTCTCCATGGGGTGGGCCAAAAATGATCCAAGGAGAAGCCCCCATGCAACACTAGTGGTTTATATCTAGTATCTTGAATAGTATGCATTGTTTCGTCAATGGGGGAAATTTAAGCATTTGTGGACAATTGAAGTGACCACATTCATAGAGACTAGCCATGAAATTCTTAATATTACCTTGAATAGGTCTGATTCAGTAATCACAACAAATGGGACATCAACATATTTAGGCCCAACAAGGACCAAAAAAGAATTAGAACTAATGGGAGGCATGTAAAATCCATCATGAGTACAAATAGTGGTCTTTAAATCCTCATGCTTCTCCTTATGTAAATTATTGATAAAGAGGGTCTCCTCCATAATGACATTGACTTGACTAGCAGGGTCAACCATAACACTGGTTATGATGTTTCTATTGACTTGAGTAGAGATGTAAAGTGGAGAAGGTTCTCTGTTAAGGGGAAAGTCATGTGGTATGAAGGTTATATTAGGAATCTTTTCAATACGACCTAGAGGAGGAGTAGAAGTGAATGAGACCATATTTATGTACTCAGAAGGGCTAGGATCAAAAGATGGAGTAAATATTATTAGATTAGCAGAATGAGAAGGGAAAGGATTTGTGTATATCTGTAGTTGGCTATTAGGCTTGGCTATATATTTATTTGAGTTTTGTTTCCTATCATCATATGTTACTACTATCTATGTGGTCTTAGATGACATGTATAAGACATACACATTGTTTGGTATCATGACCAAGGACTTGATGGTATTGACAAAAAAATTGTGCATCATACCAGTTGGGATAAGGTTTGAATAGCACTCTTCTTTTTGGGAGATTGATTAAACCATATTTATTAATTTTTGAATATTAGTGTAGGATAGATAGTTTTGTGAAGATTATATTTCGTCCCACAAATTTCTTTTCGGTAAGAATGAAGACCTCATTTGCTACTACTTTATTTCTTTTAGGCTCTCAAAAAATAGACATGGCTAACCAATAATCAGGATGGGAGGACAAGGAGGAATCCCATCCTGTGTCACCATCTACTAGTATTCTCTCAGTGCAACACATTGATGGGCAAAGGAAGGGTATTTCATTAGGATAACTTTTTCCCTCAATGCCAATTGCAAATTTCCTATGAATACATTCTGAACATCAAAATCTAGTAGGGCATAAGAGATTTGTGAGAATAGTGATTGGTATCGAGAAATGAAATCAGTTAATTTCTCATGAGACCCTTTCTTATAATGGATGAGATCAATAAAAGTGATCTTTGGTATAATTTTTTCCTAGAATTATTGTAAGAACTGATTAATCAATTAATCAATTAATCGAAGAAGAATATAGAGTTAACAAGAAGTGATCATAACCACTCCAATGCAACATACTTGAGGGATCATGGGAATAGCTTTGCTAACAAAGCATCCTAATGGAGGAAATTAGTACACATGGTAGTAAAGGATGAGACATGGGTTTGCGGGTCACCTTTGTCATTGTACTTATCAAACTTAAAAATTTCTACCCCTTGGGGTATGGGAATGTTTAGAATGGTGAGGGCTAAATGATTGTGGCGATAATATGTTTGCAATGTAGATTGCAAGGAAAAGATAGTAAATTTAGCTAATTGTGATTGCATCCATCCCATGTTTTGTAATAAATCATTCAGGATGAGATCAGTTGATGAAGCTTGACTAGTTGAGGTGGTGGAGGTTTGGGTTATAGATACATGGATCTCGTATCACAAATTCACTTTGACTCCAAGAACATTTGAGGGAATAAAGTTGGTATTATTGGTAGTGGTGAAAGAAGGTACAAAAGGACTAGTGTTTACCATGTTGGTATGTGGCGACTGATCATGCTATACTGTACACCCCGACATGTATCCTTGCTGGGGTTCGGGGTTGGGCTGGGCCTTGGGTAGGGGTTCAGGGGCGGCAGCCCTCGAGAAAAATTTTCCTCCTACTTTTTCATGTCGTCACTGAAAAAAGAAAAAATCAGCGAAAAAAGAAAAATCCGACTTTGTAGAACCCAAAATATGGAAGCTTGTAAGCTTGTTAAAAAGGGGTTCAGATGGGTGTTACAGTATAATGAAAAACACAATTATTTGCAAGATTGTAATAGGCTTTTGCACTGGATAATAAAATTATTGGATGGTTGCGGTTTGGTGGATGTAGCCCAGATTGGGTGAACCACGTTAAATTCTATGTGTTATAATTTATTTTGTGTGTTTTTAGTTTCTCTATTTATTACTTAAATCTGCATTTAATTGTTAGATATCTTCCTTTCTAACCCTAACAAGTGGTATCAGAGTGGGTTGTATTTTGATTATTGTCTGTAGGAAGGTCTCACGGTTGAGTGAGAGTAATGGCAGACGAGGGTAAGATGGTTGAGAAGTTTAATGGGAAGAACTATCAGTTATGAAAGATGCAGATGGAGGGCTATCTCTATCAGAAGGATTTATGGTGGCCATTGGAAGGGAAAACCAAGAAACCCCAAGCAATGTCTGATGATGACTAGGAGATTTTGGATAGAAAGGAACTTGGCAGTATTCGTTTATGCCTGGCACAATCGGTGGCATTCAATATTACAAAAGAAAAGACAACTCAAGAGTTGATGGAAACCCTGGAGAAGTTATATGAAAAGCCTTCCGCTTCGAATAAGGTATTTCTTATGAAGCGTTTATTTAATATGAAAATGGTAGAAGGTGGGTCAGTTACTAATCATTTAAATGAGTTTAATGCGGTCACTAGTCAATTAACTTTTGTAAAAGTAAACTTTGATGAAGAAGTTAGGGCTCTTTTGATTCTGTGTTCTTTGCTTGAAAGCTGGAATAGCTTGGTAATGGCTATTAGGAATTTTGTTTTGTGGTTTGAATACATTGAAATTTGATGATGTTGTTGGTGTTATTTTGAGTGAGGAAATTCTTAGGAAAAACTCAAATGGAACATCCACATTAGGTAGTGTTTTGAATGCAGAAAGCAGGGGCAGAACAAAGGAGAGAGGAAATAATTTCAGAAATCATGGGAAGTCACAAGGAAAATCAAAGGACAAAAGGTCCCAATCTAGAGACAAGAGGGATTGCTGGTACTGTGGTAAGCCAGGTCATTTCAAGAAAGATTGTTGGTCTCGAAAAAATAAAGGAGACAAAAAGGAAGGAAGTAAAGAGGAAAATGTGTTAAGTAATAAATCTGATGAGGATGCTTTGATTCTTTCCCTTGATAATGCTAATGATTCTAATTAGGTGTTAGATTCAGGGGCTTCATTTCATGCTACCCCCCATAGAATTTATTTTCTTGATTATGTCCAAGGGGATTTTGGGTTGGTTTAGTTAGGAGATAACGAACCCTGCCAGATTGTTGGAAAGGGAAGAATCAAGATTAAGTTGCAGAATGGGAATCATTGGCTACTACATGAGGTAAGGTACATTCCAAAGTTAAGCATAAATTTAATTTTAGCAAGGCAACTAGATGATGAAGGTTGTGTTGCTACATTTAGTGATAAAAATTGGAAGGTCACAAAGGGTGCCTTAGTGGTAGAAAAAGGTGTGAAAGTAGGCACCTTATATCTTTGTACAGGTCATACTGTTCCTTCTACTTTAATTGTTACGAAAAAAGGTCAATGTTCAGGAACAGTTGTTGCAGTTCAGCAGGTAGAAGATCATATAGTTTTTGTGGACTCTGAATCAACACCATGGCATAATAGACTTGGGCATATGAGTGCAAAAGGTATGAAATTACTTCATTCAAATAATGTTTTACCAAGTCTAAAATGTGTTAATATGGATTTATGTGAAAGTTGTGTGTATGGAAAACAAGAGAGAGTAAGTTTTCTCAAGGATGGGAAGCAAAAGAAAGATGAGAAATTGGAGTTTGTGCATATGGATGTATGGGGACCAGCTCAGGTATCTTCTCTCAGTGGCTCTCTGTATTATGTTACATTCATTGATGATGCAACTAGGAAGGTATGGATTTATTTCCTTAGGTAGAAATTTGATGTATTTGAAACTTTTAAAAAATGGAGAAGCTTGGTTGAGAATGAGACGGGTAAAAAGCTAAAATGTCTTAGATCTGATAATGGTGGTGAGTATTGCAACAAAGATTTTAAAAATTATTGTTCCTCTAATGGTATTCGTAGGAAGAAAATGGTTCCAAGGACTCCACAGGAAAATGAAGTGGTTGAGCGCATGAATAGAACAATAATGGAGTGTGCACAGACTATGAGATTGCATGTTGGGGTGCCTTTAAAAAGTGGGAAGAGACTGTAAACACTGTTGTTTATTTAATTAATAGAGGTCCCTCTAATCCTTTTGGTTGTGGTATTCCAAAGGAAGCATGGAAAGGTAAGAAGGTGAGTTATTCTTTTCTCAAAACATTCGGTTGTGAAGCATTTGCATATATAGATTCTGAAAATAGAACCAAGCTTGATAAAAATCAAAGAAATGTATATTTGTTGGATATGGCATTGATGAATTTGGTTATAGGCTTTGGGATTTTGAAAATCAGAAAATTGTGAGAAGTAGGGATGTCATATTCAATGAGAAATTTTTGTACAAAGATCTGTTGATGCAGCATGAGAAGAAATAAAATGATTATGCAGTGTTGGATGATATTCCAAACAATGATGTTTTAGTGGTTCCTCATGCTGGGAAACAACAACAACAACAAATACCACAAACTCTTGTTAGATGATCTTCAAGGATAAGTAGACCTCCAGAAATATTCTCTCCCTCTTTGTATACTATTTTGTTAACTAATGCTGGTGAACTAGAATATTATGATGAAGCTATGCAGGTGGATACCAAGGTTTAGTGGGAGCATGGAATGGAAGAAGAAATGGACTCCTTGTTGAAAAATCAAACTTGGGAATTATGCAAGTTGCCTGCAAATAAAAAGGCTTTACCAAACAAATGGGTTTATAGGCTGAAAGAGGAGGACAGAGGTAAGAAGAGATTTAAAGCCAGATTAGTTGTAAAGGGATTTGCATAGAAAAAGGGTATTGATTTTGATGAGATTTTTTCTCCAGTTGTTAAAATGACTTCTATTCATATTGTTTTAAGTATTGTGGTTGCTGAAGATTTGCATTTAGAATAGCTTGATGTTAAAACAATCTTTCTCCATGGTGATTTGGAAGAGGAAATATATATGGAACATCCACAAGAATTTGAGGTCAAATGTAAGGAGAAACTAGTGTGCAGATTGAAGAAAATTTTATATGGCTTGAAGCAAGCACCTCGGCAATGGTACTTGAAATTTGATAGTTTTATGGCTGAGCAAGGCTACAATAGGTGTAATTCTGACCATTGTGTTTATTTTAAGAGGTTGGATAAGGACAACGCATTATTTTAAGTTTATATGTTGATGACATGCTTGTAGCAGGGTCTAACATGGATCACATAAGTGAGCTAAAAAAACAGTTAGCAAAATCTTTTGCTATGAAGGATTTGGGAGCAGCAAAACAAATCCTTGGTATGAAAATTTGTAGAGATAGGAAAAATAGAAAATTGTTTTTATCTCAGGCTAATTATGTTGAAAAGGTGTTGCAGAGATTTCATCATATGGAGAATGCAAAAGCTGTCAGCACATCTTTGCCTAGTCATGTTAAATTGACTAAGGATGTGTGTCCAAAGACACAAGAGGAGGAAGAAAAAATGTCCAAGATACCATATGCTTTAGCTGTAGGCAGTTTAATGTACGCCATGGTATGCACGAGATCGGATATTGCACATGTCGTAGGAGTTGTTAGTAGGTATTTGAGTCATCTCGGAGTTGAGCATTGGAATGCAGTAAAATGGATTCTCAGGTACTTGAGAGGTACATCCAATGAATGTTTATGTTTTGGGGGCTCTAATACTGATTTGAAAGGCTATGTTGACTCAGATTTGGTAGGGGATATAGATACCAGGTGGAGTACCACAGGTTATGTATTTACAATTGGTGGGATAGCAGTGAGTTGGATTTCTCGATTGCAAAAGGTGGTTGCTTTATCCACCACAGAGGCAGAGTATGTTGCTGCAATAGAGGCGACAAAGGAGATGATATGGCTGCAAATTTTCATGGATGAGTTGGGAAAACAACAAGCTGGAAATTACTTGTTTACAGACAACCACAGTGCTATACATCTTGCAAAGAATTCTTCCTTGCATTCTAAAACAACACACATACAGTTGAGATATTATTTCATTCGATTGGTGTTGGAGGATGGATAGGTCAAGTTGGACAAGATACATACAGATGTAAATCCAGCGCATATGTTTATGAAGGCGGTGAAAAGGGAGAAGCTGAGCTCCTCTTCAGCTTCGATTGGCCTTCAAGGTTGAATTTCAAGTATAACAGAGCATGAGGGTCCAAGGTACTTATTTCCAGTGGCAGTTGTAAGTGCAACAGTGTCATCTAGGATCAGTCTCCAAGTGGGAGATTTTTGGTATGTGGTGACTGATCATGCTATAATGTACACCCCGACATGTATCCTTGCTGGGGTCCAGGGCCGGGTTGGGCCCCGGGCAGGGGTTGGGGGGTGGTAGCCCCCGAGAAAATTTTTCCTCCTACTTTTTTGCGTCATCACCGAAAAAGGAAAACATCAACGAAAAAAGAAAAATCCGACTTTGTAGAACCCAAAATTTGGAAGCTTCTAAGCTTGTTAAAAAGGGGTTCAGATGGATGTTACAGTATAATGAAAAATGTGATTATTCGCAAGATTGTAATAGTATTTTGCACTAGATAATAAAATCATTGGATGGCTGCGATTTGGTGGATGTAGCCCAGATTGGGTGAACCACATTAAATTCTCTGTGTTATAATTTATTATGTGTTTTTAGTTTATCTGTTTATTACTTAAATCTGCATTTAATTGTTAGATATCTGCCTTTCTAACCCTAACATACCATATGCACATGCACTCTTGGTATTGGAACATACAACTGTGTACTAGTGATTTCTGATTGGATATTTTGAGGGTGGACCAGGATAGAAGTGTATGAGGGGACATTGGTCTCTACCAAATTATATATCCCTTGAAGCAACTCAATACCTCTGTGGTCTTTGATAATTAGGTCCCTCAGACCACAAATGATAAGAGTAGCTTGAGTGTATGTGTCATATTTTCTTAGAAAATATTCAAACTCTTTTAACCTCTCATCCAAAGACTAGACCTGCTCAAAGGGGACCCTAAGAGTAGAATCATGATCTATGGGAGAAGAAGAGATAGAAGGAGTGCTTGGTGGAGGATTTTCTTGAACTTTTGTTGAAGGATGACCAAAATCAAAAGGGGGAGAATAACTAGGTGATAGTCTTGTAGTGAATTGGTCAAACTCTAGACCCAAATGGGGTGGATTAAATTGTCTTCTTGAACCCATATCTAGATGTCAAAAGCTTCTTCTAACTACGTTCCTGGGAGTAGTGGAATGGGTTGTGAAACTCATAAAAGTGACAAAACTCGGTCCCACAAGTGTCCAAACAAGAGAAGAAAGTTTTCAACAAAAGATTAAGGTAAGGACAGGTTCAGATCGGGTTCAAAAAAATGTAAAGGAGGAAATTCAACACGTTAAAAGGGTGAATGTTCCTCAACTACCTCTTAGGTGAAAAAATGGAAAGACAAGGGAGTTTTTCCTATGTTTTATGTTTTATGATGAATTAAAGGATGAGAGTTTTAGGGACCAAAAGAGAAAGATTTAGATGTCTTGTGAGAAAATTGAAAGGATCTCAGCCAAGGACAATAGCATGGCACACAAACATATTTGTAGTGCATTGTAGTCTCGTACAAACCAAAAACAAAGTTCACTAATAGAGACAATGAAGAGCCTACTAACTATTAAGAAACTAAAAACTACATAATGCGTTTAAATGATAGAATAACATAAATAACATAATAATGATAACAAACATAAATAAAATGAGACTAAAAGGAAATAATGGAAATGGGAAGGATAAAAGGAGAATTACAAGAGGTCCTAAAATGAAGCCTCCTATAACATTCTAACTTTAATGCTTGTACACATGGAAACGAGAAAATGGTTGGGGTTGTTTTAGGGGCTTGCCTTAGTCAAACCCCCACGTAGGTGTTCCCACCTCCATGAACAACTAGATAGATAGACATAAAAGATAATAAACATGAGAATGACAATATGCTACCCAATGTGAAGACGATAATGCAATGTAAAAAGAATATAGTTACCCTCCCTTTAGCAAGATGGTAATGTTGAAAGGAAGAGCATGCTACACAGGAAAGATGTGACAAGAGAACCAAATGTTGGTGGAGAGATCCAAGATGTGAGAGAGCTTTAAAAGAATGAGATAATGAGAGAAAAAGATGAAGAATAAATGAGAAAGAATGAGTGATAGATCAAATAGAGTGAATAGAATAGAAAATGAGAGGTTTGAATGGAATATAGGCATGTAAATGGGAATTTTTGACACGTTTGCAAGCTGTAGAAGGATTACAATTCACAGGCTAGTGGGAAATGTAACATCCCAATGGCTATGTAGGTAGGAATCTTTTTGGGGCATTCGTGTGACACACAGACATCTGCATGACATGCGGTCATCCATGATAAAAGTTCACTTTAATGGCCAAAAATGGAAGGGTTGAGAACAACATTAAGGTTAGGTGATAGGGACATTGCATTATCACATTTAATTAGGCTAAAGGGTAGGTTGTGGAATGTGAAATTGCATAGGATGCATTTTTTGGCATTACACCTAGAAATAATAGAATGGAGTTATGAGAGGAGATCATTTTCCTACTTAAGAATATCATTTCCCATTCCATTTTACTAAATTTCCTTTCGAATCAAATCCAATATTCTCTTAATATCCTCTTTTTCTCAAAAGTATGACCAAAGGAATTTATATTCCACACCCAAATATTGGTATTAACATTTGATGAATTTTTAGTAACCTTGTACATGGCTGACCCATCCACATTAATATTCCACCATTTATAACTTTTTATCTCCAAGTCAGGATGAAGACTCCATATTTTTTCAAATCTAAAAGGAAAACTCTTTTTCCTTCCCAAAATATCAGTAAAATAAATGAAGAAATGGTGTGAACCAAGCATAGAAAGAGTAGATAAAGAGAAAAAGTAAAAGGATAACCAATCAAAGGATATCAAAGAATGATCAAGTCCCACCTGAATGAGGGAAAGGCCTATGTTCCTATTTTACCATGTAAATATTGCTCCTTACAAATCTAAATATTCTTGATCAATAATAAATTTCCTAAGTCTCCTCTATAGTCTAGAGAAGGATGGGAACCTCCTAGATTTTAATTATCCTTCAATGGAGTATTGAAATCTACCATCAATAACCACTTATTTTTAGGGTGAGAAGATTAATTATTCCAAACACTCCTATTATT
>VDFB02173150.1:21015-32993 GCA_007258455.2 Sequoia sempervirens | reverse complement strand
TAATATAAATATTAACTTCATCATTCTCTAAGTCTATTTAAATTTTTTTATCAAATCCACTCAATGTGCTCTTTCAAATCTCCTCTCGTGCTCTCACATATAGTCACCTTTTCAACTATTATAAATATTATTTCCTGTTTAAAATAAAAACTATTTCTAATAATTTTTATTATATTTTATTTATTATTATAACAAAAATATTTATTTTTTTGACATAATTCTTATTATCTAGATGTTAAATCAAAACAAGAAAAAGAAACCAATTTCAAACATAAAGATATATTAACTTATAATAACCTACAATAACATAAATATTAACTTCATCATTCTCCAAGTTTATTTAATTTTGTTATCATATCCACTCAATATATTCTTTCAAATTATTTTTTGTGCTAGAACATCTAATTATCTTTTCTATTATTATAAATATTATTTCTTATTTCAAATAATTTCTTAATAATTTTTATATATATTTTATTTATTATTATTAAAAAAAAAAAATTTTATACATAATTCTTATCAACTATAACTTAAATTTAAAGGAAAACTAATTTAAAATATTAAAAATATATTAACTTGATAAAATGCTTTTGGATTTGACTGTGTATATTTTTTTCCTTCGACGTTTCGAATCACACTCAGTGATCCATCATCAGGAAGAGGAAGAATGAAAAATAGGAGTGCAGATTAGCCTAATAAGAGGTGGGGTGGATAAGAGGAAAGAGAAAGCCATGATGTTAATAAATAATAAAATAAATAATAAACAGGATAAAAATAAAAAAGTAAAAAGAAAAATAAGAAAAAGGCAAGGTCACTTAATAACAGAGAACATAAAATAATACAAGATAATAATAATACAAACAAAGATAAATAGAAACCAAAAAAATAAATAAATCAGAGCCAATAATAATAAATAAAATTAAAAATCAAAAATCAAAAATAATAGAACAAGAGAGCAAACGTAACAAAAAGAGGATCAATCAATATAATTAAAAATAAAGAACAACTCAAAAATAATTACAATAATAACTCAAGAAAACAAACGAGAATTTAATTAAGAAATGAAAAACCAAAAATCAAAATCAAGATAAAAATAAAAAACAAAATACAAGACACAAAATTAAGAAAGAGAACCAATAAAGGTGAATCAAATACAAAAGTAACAAGAAGAGGAACAATGGTTAAAATTAAAAACAAAAAATAATACAAACTTAAAAATAAACAAAATAATGATTCAGAAAACAAGCAAAATAACAAACGAAAATTAAAATAGAAAGAACTAAACAAGTGAATTAAAATTAATTTCAATGGAGGTCAACACTTAAAAAATATAGGAACAAAAAAGAAAATAAAAAGAAACCAATAAAAAGAAATAAAATAAAGAATAAAATTGTAAAAAATCGAAAAAGATAAAAATAAAGAATAAAAATTGAAAAAATAGAAATAGATAAAGAACAAAAATAAACAATAAGAGTTGTAAAAATAAAGAATAAAATTGTAAAAATCGAAAAAGATAAGAATAAAGAATAAAAATTGTGAAAAAAAGAAATAGATAAAGAACAAAAATCAACAATAAGAATTGTAAAGAATAAAAATAAAAATAAAAAAGAATAGAAATTGAGATAAAGAATAAAGAATAAAATCGAAAAAATCGAAAAAGATGAAAATAAAGAAAAAAAAATAAAAAATTGTAAAAATAGAAATAGATAAAGAACAAAAATAAGCAATAAGAATTGTAAAAATAGAAATAGATGAAAATAAAGAATAAGAATTGTAAAAATAGAAATAGATAAGAGTAAAGAATAAAAATAAAGAATAAAAATAGTAAAAATAGAAATAGATAAAAAAATAAAGAATAAAAAATGTAGAAACAGAAATAGATAAAAAAGAATAAAAAATGTAAAAAAAGAAGAAATAGATAAAGAACAAATATCAATGAGAATAAAGATAAAGAATAAAAATTGCAAAAATTAAAATAAAAATAAAGAATAAAAATTGCCACAATAGAAATAGATAAAAGTAAAGAATAAAAAATGAATAAATAGAAATAGATAAAAATAAAGAATAAAAATTGTAAAAATAGAAATAGAAAAGGAACAAATAACAACGAGAATAAAGAAAGGGAAAAAAGAACAAGCTCAAAGAAAAAACAAGCTCAAAGAAAGTTAAGAGAAGGCGTCAGCAATGACAGAGGGAAAAAAAGGGGGGGGGGAAGGAAAGGGGAGGGGGTGTGAAGGAGGAAAGGCGAGGGAGAAAGAAGAAGAGGAAAGGAGGTCTAGGGGAGGAGAGGGAGAACCCTAGTGGGGTGGGTTAGGATGCAGGGAATTTAAGAGAGGTTGCCAAGCAAGGCTAATATGCCAACCTTCATCTCGATTGAGATTGGAAGAGTGTTTCTTGATAGTGATGGCTTCTTGGAGTTTGCGCTTGAAAAAACAATCTTCCTTAATCACCACTTGGGATTCTTCAAGGCAAATGTGGTGCTTGGAACGATGGGAATGCTCTGCTAGGGCTGATTTGACAATACGATCATGCCTAATGTCAGCACTATGTTCCTTGATCCTAGTGCTAATAGATCGCCCTGTTTCTCCAATATAAGGGGTACCACAAGAGCATTCAATCTTATATACCCCAGAGTGGAGAAGAGGAGGTAAGGGGTCCTTAGCAGAGGGGATGAACCTTCTAGTGGTAGAGATGGGTTTGAAGGCACAGGGAATACCTTTTTTGCGCAGGATTTTGGAGATCTTATTGGAAAGGCCTTCGATAAAGGGGAGGGTAGCAAACGGGGAGGTTTTGGGCTCAGTGGGTTTGGGTAAGGGATTGGCTCGAATTTTGGCAACCTTAAAAGATTTAAGGATGCGCTTGTGGCGATAGCCATTGAGTTTAAAGACTTGGTAGAGATGTGATAGCTCATCATCAATATGGTCTGTATCACATATGCGATAAGCTCGGGTTGCAAGCGTGCTGAGAACACTAGCTTTTTGAGCAGGATGGTGGTGGGAAGAGGCATGCAAGTAAAGGTCCGTGTGTGTGGATTTTCTAAAGACTCGGCGAGCAAGGGATCCATCTTCTTTTCTAATAAGGAGGACATCTAAGAAAGGAAGTTGGTTGTTGCACTCAAGTTCCTTGGTGAATTGAATGCAATCAACAAGGCTATTTAAGTGGGAGTGGAAACGCTCAAGTTGATCAAGACCGTGGGGCCAACAAATATTAGTGTCATCCACGTAGCGTTTCCACCAACGAGGCTTAAGAGGGAAGGAATGGAGGGCCATGACCTCAAAATGTTCCATATAGAGGTTTGCGATGACCGGGGACAAGGGAGATCCCATGGCCACACCATCAATTTGCTCATAAATCACATTTTGAAAAGAAAAGAAGGTGGAGCGAAGGCAAAGATCAACAAGAGAAGCAATATGACTATTTGTTTTTTTCTTTACCAACTCTACCGAGTCACCAATGGGGACTTTAGTGAATAACGAGACAACGTCAAAACTAACAAGGATCTCATTTTCTTCAATCTTTTTATCATTAATAAAGTTGATAAAATGGGTGGAGTCCTTGATGAAGGAATCAGAATTTCCAATTAAAGGAGAGATCAATTTGGCAAGGTAAGAAGCCAAATTATAGGTAGGGGATTGGGAAGTGTCAACAATAGGACGGAGAGGAATGCCAGGTTTGTGGATCTTAGGGGCGCCATAGATGCGAGGGGTGACCTCTTTATGAGGGAGGAGACGCCTTTTGGTGTCATCATCAAAAGGAAGGCATATATATAACTTACTAATAAGCTATCACAATAAAAATATTAACTTCTCATTCCCAATTCTATTTAATTCTTTCTGTCATTTAAACTAAATATACCATATATATTCGATTTGCAAAAGATAGGCTACAAATGGAACGCTGCTTTTTCAACCTTTGAATTTGGATCGAATGAAAGTCAACTGTTGACTAACATACATAAGTCAATTGTTGACCAATATAGATTTTACCCATCATGAATTCCACCCTCAAAAATTGTAAATATTTTATGGCGATGCATGAATGCAAAATTTGGAGAGTTTGTAATAAATAGTTAAACTTTTAAAAGTTGTTAAGGCATATCATAAATTATGATGTTTTTTAAATAAAGGATTTTATATTATTTATAACATTTTTTTATTATTTGATATGAGAATATAATTATATGTTGATATCTTTTTAGTTAAAAGGGAAAAATAGAGTACTGAGTATTATGTTAAAGTTTGAAGAGCAAGATCTTGACCTTATTCTTTATATATCATGTCTATGAGAACTTAAATGTTAGTGGATGATGTAATTGAGGAACATTCTATCACCATCTTGACCTTGTTCTTTATATATCATGTTTATGAGAATTTGAATGTTAGTGGATGATATAATCCAGAACATTCTATCACCTTCATGAATTGTGTTCAATCAATTAAATTATAACGCTTTATTATTATAATGTATTATTTCTAATATAAAATTTCATAATTTTTAAATTCCAATATTAAATTTCATGATTTTTAAATTCATAAATTATACAAAATTACACATATTGAAAATAATTGTGAAATAAGATTGATATAAAATTTATTGAAATACAAATATTGCTGTTCAAATTTATGAAACGTATGAGATAAATAAATTGTTAGCAAACACCTTGAAGTTATTGTTCAAACCCTTCACTAATATAATTGTTAATGTGCCATACCAAATTTTCACAGTTTGATTGTATTGATAGTGAAATGTCATAATAAGATTATGGAATCGAGTTGGCTAAAAATTCAACTTTAGTGATAAAAATATATTCTGACAACCAGACTGTGAGTGCATTCTTCCATCATTTTCAACTACACCCGACAATTAAATGTATTGAAAATGTTTTGGTCAAAAAGGAAAAGCTTTTCCTCTTCTCTATAGTGCACAAATTTCATGGTTTGACATTATCAATCGTTTCTAGCTGCAAAATAATTACTCTTAACTCATCCTCAACTTGCAGTTTTAAGATACACTTGCTGTTATTTCCAAATATACCCATATATTTTATAAAGACTATATTATGTTAAAGTTGTATTTATGTGCTAATAAAGATTTAGGCGTTAAAGAGTTCACATGTGAGATATGGATTAAGCAAAATCAAGATTGGATTGGTAAGTGAGATTTTTATTAGTTGATATCATATTTGTAAATAGGTTTTATGTAAATAGCGGATAAAAATTGACTAATAATTTTTAAATTAATTTTATGTCCGTTAAAATTGAAATTAGTCTTTTAATATGTTATATCTGTATTTTATTAAAATTATTTTGAAACATCATTAAAACAGTAATTAAAAATATTATATTTAAATAAACTCTTTTAGTAACAAAGGTTTTGAAGTTTGAACATGTTATTAGGTTATGCATTCATGTATTAGACATTTGCTTATGAGAAAAAAACCTGGTGGGTTTTCCCTGTCTTCTAACGCAAAGATAAATATGTTTAGAGCATTTTATATTACATTACCGGTGCCGCCTACTGTTTTAAAACATACAGAAACTTTTCCAGAAGCAGTGACATGGACTCAGAGATGATCCAAAATGTCTTTTCCAGTGCTGGATTTAGATGTAATCACAAGCTTCCCCAGAGTTGTTCTCAGAAAGAAAAAATATAACACAAAAAATTATTCTCTAAGATTAACTTATGTTAAGCCTCAACATACAAAATCTTCCCTTGACAGAGAAAACAGGGGAAAGAAGAATATAAGGGAATGCTAGCTTTATGTCACGTCCTAATGAATCTCTGATCTTCCTCTACATCAATAATCTGGTCAACTAACCTCAAAAAGAGAATATACAGCTTTGAGAAAATGAATCATAGCTTAATCTTCTCTAAATGGACCATAAAGACTCCCATGGCCGAGAGAACTTCAGAAATTTTGTGAATTAGAGAGGCTGCAATGGCTGCTTTGACTTGACCTCTTTTGGGTAGAGGCTTATCACCGCCTTTGCTTTTACTGTTAGCACATTCATCCATTACAGACAGCTCACTCCTTGTGCTCTTTGAATCTGAACAGGATAAGGCATCCATCTTTTAAATTTCTTTGTATGGAAAAAAAATAGAATGAAAACAGAATGGAATCTGTTTATAGTTCAGTTCACGATATCAGATGATCTGATTTTAGATCTACAAATGACTTCTAATATTTGAGACTACCCTGTACTCTCAATATGCAGAAAACACTTATCTATACTTGTAAAAGCTAAGCTCTGTGATACAATCCTTGCTTGTCTAGATCATGGCCTTTATAAGTACTCTGAGGCCATCATTAGCTATAAAGATTTCTGCAAAGAACTGATGCGTAGAAACCAATGTCTGGGTATTAGAATTTATATATTGCTCAAGTTGGAGGTATGACAGCCTGTGGATTCCTTATACGTTGAAATCAATGTGCACGTTATTTTTATTGTCAAAGCCTGCATAGTCCGTCGATTGTTTTGCATGCGTAGACTTTAGACCAGTTTCTAATTACTATTATTGTTGGCCTACCCTATGTAAATAAAGAAACAACAGTAATTCCTATTTCCACCTCATCCATGGTACCTAGCTAAAAGTTCATCACACTTATATTATCCCAACTCTGTGAACTGATTCATCTTATATTACTGCAAATGGCTGACAGTTTATCCTTTTGAGGCACTGCACAAAATTCACATGTGGCAGGAGGCAAGTTAATCCTTATCCTTTGTTGATCCTTATCCAATTTGTGGGATATTTGAATAAGGATTGTACGGTCAAATAAATCGGTAGCGATCAACGCAAATCAACGTTCCTTGTGTTGGACCAGTCACATGTTTTTGTCAACTAAGTGAAGCTAGTTGCTGTCATGATGAAATGATGATGGTCATAGAAAAAGTAAAACTGAATCAATGGGTCAAGCAGGTTTGGTAGGACCGTATTTGCTAAGATCCTATTCCTGGAACCCAGACAAAAATACATACCACTTTTTCGTTGTTTAGTTCTAAGTGCTATATTATTTGTTGGCGCCAACTTTTGCTTACTTTTGTGCTTGTTTATTATTATTAAAATAATGTAGAGTACAATGAGTATAACAGCAGTAGGATTTTAAAATAGCAAATTGTAGATCTTATCTGAAAGACCCAAAGCATGAATCTCTTACAGGAATGTGAACATGCAACAACTTGTGTTACGGGAGTAGGCTAACTTCAAGGGTCCACTGTAATTGGATCAAATTTTTTTAAAAATCTTATCACCTTGGACAAGATATATTTTTTCTTTATTTTCAATCAATTTGTCATATGTATGCAAATTAGAGATGGTTTGAGTAAAAAAAATTCTATCTAGATGGGTGATCAATGGTTGGTCAGGATTGTGTCCTTGATCCATACATAGCATAAGAGTGGTACATGTTCACCATGCCATGTGGAAAGTGGGCAAAGTGCCACCACTCTCGTCCACTTCCTAACATTTAACATTTGTTTCCTATTGTTTCCCTCTCAACTAACCACAATAACTTTGCATCCCTTCCTATTTTCTTGTTTGGGATGACACGGACATTCCAAACACTTGAGCATTCAATACTTTAGAACCTTGCTTTTCTCACTCATTGACACCCTACTACAAAGATATTTATTCTTGATTGTTCATTTCAATAGGAGCCAAAACATGTTTGGCTCCACTCTATATTTGCTAAGTCTTCAACAAAAGGAATGGTTGTCAATATTGGGTTCTTGCTTGTTTCTCCTATTCAATACCATTGAAATAGATAAGGTAAGCTTCAACCTATGGAATGGTCACCAATGCTTGCTAATATACATTGATGTTTCTCTATTTTTTGATTAATTTGGTTGAGTACTTCTTGCTTTCAATATTTTCAAGTTCACCATAATAATGGAATGGTCATCAATGTTGCATCATTGATCATTGCTCTTCTAGGCCATCATGGAGTAGTGTTTGATCCAAGTGAGGATATTTAACCTCATGGGAAATGAACCATCATCAATCTATTTTGGGTGCTTCTTTCATTAATGGTTTTCTAGTTTTTTGTTCACCTCTGCTCTATATTTTTTGAATTAAGGTTCTCTAGTTTTGTGGGTAATTCTTTCAATAATAGTTTTGCAATTTTTGGTTTTCTCTGACATCCTACAATTTGAAGTTGAATGTGTGAGGCTTTTTGTTTCTATAAATTTGTACATTTAAAAGATTCAAAAGATTAGAAACTTCCTTATGTTATGAACATAAGCATATTCTATGTTGAATTGTGTTTATGAATACAAGTGTATTATTTGTTTTGCAACACATTTATTATTCATGGCAATTTTAATCTTCTTTTAGAGCATCATTGTTAGTTATCCAGTTTAAGTTATAAATATTTAAGTTTATAGTTATTTGAATTCATCATTGCAAATAGGTTATCAATCAATAGTTTTATTGTTTTCCAATAATAATGTCGAATTGGTTCATTGTTCATTATGGTCTATAAATGTTATTTTCTTTAATAACATTTAACTTACTTTTTAAAACCCTTAATAGGGTTAGGTTTTCCTACATTTATTCATGAAGTTATCAATAGGGTTTACATGGTGTTCATTTGTTTCTTTTACTTTTCTTATATCTACTAACTCAAATATACTTACTAATGGTTTATGTAAAGGTTTCAAAGATAATGTTAGATGAACTATGAATCCTAAGTTAAGTAGTTTTCTATTTAATGAATACTAATTACAACAGAGAGCAAACACATCACAACATCAAATTTGTTGAGGTTGTTTACAAAATCAAAAAGGTAATATTTAACTTATTTTTTTGTAGCATTATAAATTATCACCCTTGACATTTCACACTATATTGCCACCCTATTTTTCCTATAACATTAATTATTTTAATAATTTATTCATTTCAGGGCAAGAGTGAAAAAATATAATAAAATCCCTGATGTCCAAACAATTTTGGGCCGAAATCACCCAGTCAAGGGTAAGGGTGCCCTTGACCTAAGGGTTTCCTATTTTAATAATTAATATTTTGGTGTTGGTCCTTGGAGATTTGGAAAGGATCACAAGTTGACCTATGTCTAAAATGATCAATTGAAATGCATATATAAACATGTTTTCTTTGAATTTAAATATTAGAGAAGAAGCATTTTGAACAAGGCACCATCATGATCAATTATTCACTTTCATGAAAATGTATATGAGTTATCCTCTGCATGCTAGCTACAAAAATCTATTGCGTTATGTGAACTAACCTCTTGCAAGTATTCAAGCAATGCAATCATAGAAAATACTAATGTGAAAGACAAGGATGGGGCAGTTTAAGCCCAAAATCAAATTAATGAACATCAAATGGGTGCCAACCAAGTATGAATAAGGTACATAAAATTAATTATTTTCAAGTCAGAAAATTGATTTGTCAAACTTCCTGCACAACCTCACAAAGCATGCCAGTGGTTATACAGGGCATAGATTTTTAAATAAAATAATGTTGGGGTTTCGTTTCACCAGTGAAGGCGACCTGTAAGGTATATTGACATCTTGTGTCGTGTCAATGCAAGACGATTATGAATCTAAACCGTTCATCGTTTTGTATATTCATGGCTACCTCCTCCGTTTCTATGCTGCCCTTTTCCTACCACGTTGGAGTTTCGTTCCACAAAACTCCCCTGCGTTTGCATTGTCTCCTTTCAAGTGTTGCATGTTGGATAATAAGTTTCAATGGGGTTTTAGAGAATGGCTATTACAAGTTTTCCTTGGTCTTACAATATATTTGAAAATATAAAGTACGAGTTTCTAATTTAATATGATTCTAGAATATATTAATTAAAATAAAATTCTAAGTTCTAATTTAATTGAATGATTTTAGAATATATTTGTTTAAAATAAAAAAATTATGGCAAGTTTCTATATTTTGAATATACTTATTAAAATAAGTTAAAACTAAGATAAGTTTCTATATGTTTATTAAAGTAATAATTATGGTCAATGAACACATTAGATTTTAGAGTATCAAAAAATACTACTAGGATAATGGCTAGTTGATTATTTATGAATAGCACAAAGGCAAAAAGTAAATAAAAATAAAGTGACATGAAATAATAGAAGTTAAATTAAGGGAATTACTTTTGTAAGTATCATTTAAATTAAAATAGAAAAAAAAAACTTTTAATTTTGAAGCTTTCATGTTTTGAATTAAGAAAACTTAAAAAAAAAAAACATGTGTTCTTTATTTTACTAAAAATCTAATATAATTATTATCTTTCAGATTTAAAAGTAATTTAATTTACTCCTTTAAAACATGTCACATGGACTCCTCTTTTAAGAAATACTTATATCTACATAAGAATAACTAAATATTTACATCTTTTAAGTCTAATTTCTTTTTATATAATTCTCATTTTAGAAGTATTTATATTTATATATGGATAAATTGATTTATATCTTAAAGATTAATTTAATAAAATAAGATACTCATTATTTATTTATATATATATATATATTTAAAATATAATTAATTAAATAACTAGTAGTTAAATATTAAAGAAAAAGTATATAACATTATATATGGCAATAATAAATAAATTTGAAGTTTTATTATTGCGTTTATGAATACAAGATTCATGGCCTCCATTATTGAAGTAAAATGTTGAATTATGAAAGAATTGTAGTGCTTTGATAAAAAATAATAAATAAATCAAAATTCTCTCATTTTTATTTTCTAATTAGAATTTAAAATTTTAGATGAGAGACAAGTGGCATAAAAAACTCCTAAGCTGTAGGGGCAATTTCTAGCCCCACCCCAATTTCACCAGCTGAAAGATTCATTTCTAAAAGGTAGGGGCTCCTATTTTTTTGGACAAGATTCCAATTAATCCTATAGAACAATTTTTTTTTTTTTTCCACCCAGGACCTCCCCGCTCCCGCCGAGAAATGGAAACTAAGCCCCCATGGGACCATCGCATTAAAGTTTGTCATAATAAACATAAAACATTAACATTATTATTATTTCCTCTAAAAGGAGAAATGTAGAAGACAATTAGAAATGGCCGAGCTTTATGTGTGTTCATTAAATAATGTAGCATCTATATTCAGTTTGAATTAAATAATTAAATATTAGAAGAGTCAACAAGAGTAAATCATTAACGCAAGTCTTGATCTTGCAATAACGACGTTACCCATGTAAGATATGATCCAAAATACCTAGACAATTCAATATCAATGTATATGTACTTATCGATGAAAACAATGTTATTAATGATATACTATTGAATTATTAAATAAAATTTAATTGGAGTTTGGTTGTTAATTACAACGTCCCATTGACGAATAAATTATCATTTACTAATAATGTTGTTATTGGGTTAATGATTAAGTGAGTAAAATTGTTAACAATGCTTGATATTCATCTCATTAATTCATTTGTTCAAGATTGACAATAAATTATTGTTCAAACAACAATAAATCAATATTATTGAATAAATTCAACAATAGTATTATTGGTGTTAGGTGGAAAATTTCATAGATACCCATGATATGCATATTTAAGAAATGTGTATATGATCAAATGTTATCCAATGAATATCATTAAATTTAAGCTCAAAATATTTTCCTCTAATATGCATGTGTGATTACCCATGATGGGAAAATAAATAAAGAAATAATTGTGTCATGAAAACTACTAAGGGAGTAGCCTAGATAGATTGTAGTGACTAGAGTTCTAATAGGTTGATACTGCATTCATACTAGTGAGGAGCCTCCCAATCTGATAACGTCATCCTTGTATCGATCCAAGTAGTGGTTAAATGTTTGTTAGTTAACCTAGGGTGTTAGGATTAATGATGAAGTTGCACAAGCAACACTATCCAAATTGTATAAGGCAGACCTTTTCATGTTGGTAAAGTGACTCTTTAACATTTGTTGATGTGTTTGAAACAAAAAAATTGTAGGTTGTGTTCTTGTCCTATGGGTAAAATATAGGGCATGACA
>VDFB02173150.1:0-20915 GCA_007258455.2 Sequoia sempervirens | reverse complement strand
CAATAATATAAATATTAACTTCATCATTCTCTAAGTCTATTTAAATTTTTTTATCAAATCCACTCAATGTGCTCTTTCAAATCTCCTCTCGTGCTCTCACATATAGTCACCTTTTCAACTATTATAAATATTATTTCCTGTTTAAAATAAAAACTATTTCTAATAATTTTTATTATATTTTATTTATTATTATAACAAAAATATTTATTTTTTTGACATAATTCTTATTATCTAGATGTTAAATCAAAACAAGAAAAAGAAACCAATTTCAAACATAAAGATATATTAACTTATAATAACCTACAATAACATAAATATTAACTTCATCATTCTCCAAGTTTATTTAATTTTGTTATCATATCCACTCAATATATTCTTTCAAATTATTTTTTGTGCTAGAACATCTAATTATCTTTTCTATTATTATAAATATTATTTCTTATTTCAAATAATTTCTTAATAATTTTTATATATATTTTATTTATTATTATTAAAAAAAAAAAATTTTATACATAATTCTTATCAACTATAACTTAAATCTTAAAAGGAAAACTAATTTAAAATATTAAAAATATATTAATCCTTGATAAAATGCTTTTGGATTTGACTGTGTATATTTTTTTCCTTCGACGTTTCGAATCACACTCAGTGATCCATCATCAGGAAGAGGAAGAATGAAAAATAGGAGTGCAGATTAGCCTAATAAGAGGTGGGGTGGATAAGAGGAAAGAGAAAGCCATGATGTTAATAAATAATAAAATAAATAATAAACAGGATAAAAATAAAAAAGTAAAAAGAAAAATAAGAAAAAGGCAAGGTCACTTAATAACAGAGAACATAAAATAATACAAGATAATAATAATACAAACAAAGATAAATAGAAACCAAAAAAATAAATAAATCAGAGCCAATAATAATAAATAAAATTAAAAATCAAAAATCAAAAATAATAGAACAAGAGAGCAAACGTAACAAAAAGAGGATCAATCAATATAATTAAAAATAAAGAACAACTCAAAAATAATTACAATAATAACTCAAGAAAACAAACGAGAATTTAATTAAGAAATGAAAAACCAAAAATCAAAATCAAGATAAAAATAAAAAACAAAATACAAGACACAAAATTAAGAAAGAGAACCAATAAAGGTGAATCAAATACAAAAGTAACAAGAAGAGGAACAATGGTTAAAATTAAAAACAAAAAATAATACAAACTTAAAAATAAACAAAATAATGATTCAGAAAACAAGCAAAATAACAAACGAAAATTAAAATAGAAAGAACTAAACAAGTGAATTAAAATTAATTTCAATGGAGGTCAACACTTAAAAAATATAGGAACAAAAAAGAAAATAAAAAGAAACCAATAAAAAGAAATAAAATAAAGAATAAAATTGTAAAAAATCGAAAAAGATAAAAATAAAGAATAAAAATTGAAAAAATAGAAATAGATAAAGAACAAAAATAAACAATAAGAGATGTAAAAATAAAGAATAAATCGAAGAATGAAAAGAAAATAGAAGAATGGAATGGAATGGAATAAAGAATGGAAGAATGAAGAATAAAATCGGAACGGAAGATGAAGAAAATAAAATCAGGGAAATAGATGGAAGAATGGAATCAGAAAATGATACAAGGAAGAATGGAAGAAAATAGTGGAATGGAATGGAAAATGGAAGAAATGAGAATAAAGATAAAGAATAAAAATTGCAAAAATTAAAATAAAAATAAAGAATAAAAATTGCCACAATAGAAATAGATAAAAGTAAAGAATAAAAAATGAATAAATAGAAATAGATAAAAATAAAGAATAAAAATTGTAAAAATAGAAATAGAAAAGGAACAAATAACAACGAGAATAAAGAAAGGGAAAAAAGAACAAGCTCAAAGAAAAAACAAGCTCAAAGAAAGTTAAGAGAAGGCGTCAGCAATGACAGAGGGAAAAAAAGGGGGGAAAGGAGGGGTGGAAGGAGGAAAGGTGGAGAAAGAAGAAGAGGAAAGGGAGGTTCAGGGGAGGAGGAGGAACTTAGTGGGTGGATGTGGAATGGTTGCTGGCAATAACCACCTGAGATGGAGTTTGCGCTTGAAAAAACAATCTTCCTTAATCACCACTTGGGCTTCTTCAAGGCAAATGTGGTGCTTGGAACGATGGGAATGCTCTGCTAGGGCTGATTTGACAATACGATCATGCCTAATGTCAGCACTATGTTCCTTGATCCTAGTGCTAATAGATCGCCCTGTTTCTCCAATATAAGGGGTACCACAAGAGCATTCAATCTTATATACCCCAGAGTGGAGAAGAGGAGGTAAGGGGTCCTTAGCAGAGGGGATGAACCTTCTAGTGGTAGAGATGGGTTTGAAGGCACAGGGAATACCTTTTTTGCGCAGGATTTTGGAGATCTTATTGGAAAGGCCTTCGATAAAGGGGAGGGTAGCAAACGGGGAGGTTTTGGGCTCAGTGGGTTTGGGTAAGGGATTGGCTCGAATTTTGGCAACCTTAAAAGATTTAAGGATGCGCTTGTGGCGATAGCCATTGAGTTTAAAGACTTGGTAGAGATGTGATAGCTCATCATCAATATGGTCTGTATCACATATGCGATAAGCTCGGGTTGCAAGCGTGCTGAGAACACTAGCTTTTTGAGCAGGATGGTGGTGGGAAGAGGCATGCAAGTAAAGGTCCGTGTGTGTGGATTTTCTAAAGACTCGGCGAGCAAGGGATCCATCTTCTTTTCTAATAAGGAGGACATCTAAGAAAGGAAGTTGGTTGTTGCACTCAAGTTCCTTGGTGAATTGAATGCAATCAACAAGGCTATTTAAGTGGGAGTGGAAACGCTCAAGTTGATCAAGACCGTGGGGCCAACAAATATTAGTGTCATCCACGTAGCGTTTCCACCAACGAGGCTTAAGAGGGAAGGAATGGAGGGCCATGACCTCAAAATGTTCCATATAGAGGTTTGCGATGACCGGGGACAAGGGAGATCCCATGGCCACACCATCAATTTGCTCATAAATCACATTTTGAAAAGAAAAGAAGGTGGAGCGAAGGCAAAGATCAACAAGAGAAGCAATATGACTATTTGTTTTTTTCTTTACCAACTCTACCGAGTCACCAATGGGGACTTTAGTGAATAACGAGACAACGTCAAAACTAACAAGGATCTCATTTTCTTCAATCTTTTTATCATTAATAAAGTTGATAAAATGGGTGGAGTCCTTGATGAAGGAATCAGAATTTCCAATTAAAGGAGAGATCAATTTGGCAAGGTAAGAAGCCAAATTATAGGTAGGGGATTGGGAAGTGTCAACAATAGGACGGAGAGGAATGCCAGGTTTGTGGATCTTAGGGGCGCCATAGATGCGAGGGGTGACCTCTTTATGAGGGAGGAGACGCCTTTTGGTGTCATCATCAAAAGGAGGAGACGCCATATATTAACTTAATATTAAGTTATCACAATATAAATGTTAACTTCTCATTCCCAATTCTATTTAATTCTTTCTGTCATTTAAACTGAATATACCATATATATTCGATTTGCAAAAGATAGGCTACAAATGGAACGCTGCTTTTTCAACCTTTGAATTTGGATCGAATGAAAATCAACTGTTGACTAACATACATAAGTCAATTGTTGACCAATATAGATTTTACCCATCATGAATTCCACCCTCAAAAATTGTAAATATTTTATGGCGATGCATGAATGCAAAATTTGGAGAGTTTGTAATAAATAGTTAAACTTTTAAAAGTTGTTAAGGCATATTATATATTATTATGATTTTTAAATAAAGGATTTTATATTATTTATAATATTTTTTTATTAATTGATATGAGAATATAATTATATGTTGATATCTTTTTAGTTAAAAGGGAAAAATAGAGTACTGAGTATTATGTTAAAGTTTGAAGAGCAAGATCTTGACCTTATTCTTTATATATCATGTCTATGAGAACTTAAATGTTAGTGGATGATGTAATTGAGGAACATTCTATCACCATCTTGACCTTGTTCTTTATATATCATGTTTATGAGAATTTGAATGTTAGTGGATGATATAATCCAGAACATTCTATCACCTTTATGAATTGTGTTGAATCAATTAAATTATAACCTTTTAGTATTATAATATATTGTTTCTAATGTAAAATTTCATAATTTTTAAATTCCAATTTTAAATTTCATGATTTTTAAATCCATAAATTATACAAAATTACACATATTGAAAATAATTATGAAATAAGATTGATATGAAATTTATTGAAAAACAAATATTGCTGTTCAAATTTATGAAACGTATGAGATAAATAAATTGTTACCAAACACGTTGAAGTTATTGTTCAAACCCTTCACTAATATAATTCTTAATGTGCTATACCAAATTTTCACAGTTTGATTGTATTGATACTGAAATGTCATAATAAGATTATGGAATCGAGTTGGCTAAAAATTCAACTTTAGTGATAAAAATATATTCTGACAACCAGACTGTGAGTGCATTCTTCCATCATTTTCAACTACACCCGACAATTAAATGTATTGAAAATGTTTTGGTCAAAAAGGAAATGCTTTTCCTCTTCTCCATAATGCACAAATTTCATGGTTTGACATTATCAATCGTTTCTAGCTGCAAAATAATTACTTTTAACTCATCCTCAACTTGCAGTTTTAAGATACACTTGCCTGTTATTTCCAAATATACCCATATATTTTATAAAGACTATATTATATTAAAGTTGTATTTATGTGCTAATAAAGATTTAGGCATTAAAGAGTTCAAATGTGAGATATGGATTAAGCAAAATCAAGATTGGATTGGTAAGTGAGATTTTTATTAGTTGATATCATATTTGTAAATAGGTTTTATGTAAATAGTGGATAAAAATTGACTAATAATTTTTAAATTAATTCTATGTCAGTTAAAATTGAAATTAGTTTTTTAATATGTTATATCTGTATTTTATTAAAATTATTTTGAAACATCATTAAAACAGTAATTAAAAATATTATATTAAATAAAATCCTTTAGTAACAAAGGTTTTGAAGTTTGAACATGTTAGTAGGTTATGCAGTCATGTATTAGACATTTGCTTATAAGAAAAAAACCTGGTGGGTTTTCCCTGTCTTCTAACGCAAAGATTATAAATATGTTCAGAGCATTTTATATTACATTACTGGCGCCGCCTACTGTTTTAAAACATACAGAAACTTTTCCAGAAGCAGTGACAAGGACACAGAGATGATCCAAAATGTCTTTTGCAGTGCTGGATTTAGATGTAATCACAAGCTTCCCCAGAGTTGTTCTCAGAAAGAAAAAATATAACACAAAAAATTATTCTCTAAGATTAACTTATGTTAAGCCTTAACATACAAAATCTTCCCTTGACAGAGAAAACAGGGAAAAGAAGAATATAAGGGAATGATAGCTTTATGTCACGTCCTAATGAATCTCTGATCTTCCTCTACACCAATAATCTGGTCAACTAACCTCAAAAAGAGAATATACAGCTTTGAGAAAATGAATCATAGCTTAATCTTCTCTAAATGCACCATAAAGACTCCCATGGCCGAGAGAACTTCAGAAATTTTGTGAATTAGAGAGGCTGCAATGGCTGCTTTGACTTGACCTCTTTTGGGTAGAGGCTTATCACCACCTTTGCTTTTACTGTTAGCACATACATCCATTACAGACAGCTCACTCCTTATGCTCTTTGAATCTGAACAGGATAAAGCATCCATCTTTTAAATCTCTTTGTATGGAAAAAAAACGAATGAAAACAGAATGGAATCTGTTTATAGTTCAGTTCACGATATCAGATGATCTGATTTTAGATCTACAAATGACTTCTAATATTTGAGACTACCCTGTACTCTCAATACGCAGAAAACACTTATTTATACTTCTAAAAGCTAAGCTCTGTGATACAATCCTTGCTTGTCTAGATCATGGCCTTTATAAGTACTCTGAGGCTATCATACGCTACGAATATTTCTGCACAGAACTGATGCGTAGAAACCAATGTCTGGGTATTAGAATTTATATATTGCGCAAGTTGGAGGTGTGACAGCCTGTGGATTCCTTATACGTTGAAATCAATGTGCACGTTGTTTTTATTGTCAAAGTCTGCATAGTCCGTCCATGCGTAGACTTAGACCAGTTTCTAATTACTATTATTGTTGGCTTACCCTATGTAAATAAAAATAAAGAAGCAGCAGTAATGCCTATTTCCACCTCATCCATGGTACCTAACTAAAAGTTCATCAGACTTATTTTATCTCATCTTTGGGAACTGTTTCATCTTATATTACTGCAAATGGCTGACAGTTTATCCTTTTGAGGCACTGCACAAAATTCACATGTGGCAGGAGGCAAGTTAATCCTTATCCTTTGTTGATCCTTATCCAATTTGTGGGATATTTGAATAAGGATTTTACGGTCAAATAAATCTGTAGCGATCAACTCAAACTAAGTGAAGCTAGTTGCTGTCATTGTGAAATGATGATGGTCATAGAAAAAGTAAAACTGAATCAATGGGTCAAGCAGGTTTAGTAGGACCGTATTTGTTAAGATTCTATTCGTCGAACCCAGACAAAAAGCCATGCTACTTTTTCGTTGTTCAGTTCTAAGTGCTATATTATTTGTTGGCGCCAACTTTTGTTTACTTTTGTGCTTGTTTATTATTATTAAAATAATGTAGAGTACAATGAGTATAACAGCACTAGGATTTTAAAATAGCAAATTGTAGATCTTATCTCAAAGACCCAAAGCATGAATCTCTTACAGGAAGGTGAACATGCAACAACTTGTGTTAGGAGAGTAGGCTAACTTCAGGGGTCCACTGTAATTGGATCAAAAAAAATTTAAAAATCTTATCACCTTGGACAAGATATATTTTTTCTTTATTTTCAATCAATTTGTCATATGTATGTAAATTAGAGATGGTTTGAGTTAAAAAATTGTATCTAGATGGGTGATCAATGGTTGGTCAGGATTGTGTCCTTGATCCATACGTAGCATAAGAGTGGTACATGTTCACCATGCCATGTGGAAAGTGGGCAGAGTGCCACCAGTCTCGTCCACTTCCTAACATTTAACATTTGTTGCCTATTGTTTCCCTCTCAACTAACCACAATAACTTTGCATTCCTTCCTATTTACTTGTTTGGGATGACACCGACATTCCAAACACTTGAGCATTCAATACTTTAGAACCTTGCTTTTCTCACTCATTGACACCCTACTACAAAGACATTTATTCTTGATTGTTCATTTCAATAGGAGCCAAAACATGTTTGGCTCCACTCTATATTTGCTAAGTCTTCAACAAAAGGAATGGTTGTCAATATTGGGTTCTTGCTTGTTTCTCCTATTCAATACCATTGAAATAGCTAAGGTAAGCTTCAACCTACGGAATGGTCACCAATGCTTGCTAGTAAACATCGATGTTTCTCTATTTTTTTTATTAATTTGGTTGAGTACTTCTTGCTTTCAATATTTGCAAGTTTTCCATAATAATGGAATGGTCATCAATGTTGCATCATTGATCATTGCTCTTCTAGGCCATCATGGAGCAGTGTTTGATCCAGGAAAGGATATTTAACCTCACAAAAAATGAACCATCAACAATCTATTTTGGGTGCTTCTTTCATTAACGATTTTCTAGTTTTTTGTTCACCTCTGCTCTATATTTGTCGAGTTAAAGGTTCTCTAGTTCTGTGGGTAATTCTTTCAATAATAGTTTTGTGGTTTTTGGTTTTCTCTGACATTCTACAATTTCAAGTTGAATGTGTGAGGCATTTTGTTTCTATAACTTTGAACATAAAAGATTCAAAAGATTGGAAACTTATGTTATGAACATAAGCATATTCTATGTTCAATTGTGTTTATGAATATGAGTGTATTATGTGTTTTGCAACACATTTATTATTCATGACAATTTTAATCTTCTTTTAGAGCATCATTGTCAGTTACCCAGTTTAAGTTATAAATATTTAAGTTTGTAGTTATTTGAATTCATCATTGTAAATAGGTTATCAATCAATAGTTTTATTGTTTTCCAATAATAATGTCAAATTGGTTCATTGTTCATTATGGTCTATGAATGTTATTTTCTTTAATAAAATTTAAGATACTTTTCAAAACCCTTAATAGGTTTAGGTTTTCCTACATTTATTCATGAAGTTATCAATAGGGTTTACATGGTGTTCATTTGTTTCTTTTACTTTTCTTATATCTAATAACTCAAATATACTTACTAATGGTTTATGTAAAGGTTTCAAACATAATGTTAGATGAACTATGAATCCTAAGTTAAGTAGTTTTTCATTTAATGAATACTAATTACAATAGAGTGAACACATCACAACATCAAATTTGTTGAGGTTGTTTACAAAATAAAAAAGGTAATATTTAACTATTTTTTTTGTAGCATTATAAATTATCACCCTTGACATTTCACACTATATTCACACCCTATTTTTCCTATAGCATTAATTATTTTAATAATTTATTCATTTCAGGGCAAGAGTGAAAAAATATATTAAAATCCCTAACATCCAAACATTTTTGGGCTGAAATCACCCAATCAAGGGTGAGGGTGCCCTTGACCTAAGGGTTCCCTATTTTAATAATTAATATTTTGGTGTTGGTCCTTGCAGATTTGAAAAGGATCACAGGTCGACCTATGTCCAAAATGATCAATTGAAATGAATATATAAACATGTTTTCTTCAAATTTAAATGTTAGAGAAGAAGCATTTTGAACAAGGTGCCATCATGATTAATTATACACTTCCGTGCAAATTAATATGAGTTATCTTCTACATGCTAGCTACAAAAATCTATTTCATTATGTGAACTAACCTCTTGCAAGTATTCAAGCAATGCAATCATAGAAAATACTAATGTGAAAGACAAGGATGGTGCAGTTTAAGCTTCAAGGTCAAGTTACAAACATCCAAATGGTGCCAACCAAGTATGAATGAGGTACATAAAATTAATTATTTTCAAGTCAGCAAATTGATTTTGTCAAACTTCCTGCACAACCCTCACAAAGCATGCCAGTAGTTATAGGGGCAAGGATTCTTTAAAAATAAAAATAATGTTAGGCTCTCTGTTTCCTGATGAAGGCGACCTGTAAAGCGTATATTGACGGCTCTTTGTGTCGTGTCAATGCAAGACGATTAACCAAATCTCAACCGTTCATCGTTTTGCCATATTCATGGCTACCTCCTCCGTTTCGCTGCCTTTCCTACCACGTTAGGGTTTCTGTTCCACCAAACTCCCCTGCGTTTGCATTGTCTCCACCTCCCAAGTGTTGCATGTTGAATAACAAGTTCTTAATGGGGTTTTAGGAGAATATTTATTACAAGTTTTTTCATGGTCTTACAATATATTTATTTAAATAAAAAATTACGGAAGTTTCTAATTTAATATGATTCTAGAATATATTAATTAAAATAAAAATTATGCAAGTTTCTAATTTTAATTAGATGATTCTAGAGTATATTTATTTAAAATAAAAAAATTTATGGCAAGTTTCTATGATTTTAGAGTGTATTTATTAGAATGAAAAAGAAAACTATGGCAAGTTTCCAGTATGTTATTAAAATGAAAATTACGGCCAATGAACATATCTAGATTTTAGAGTATTTAGAAAAAAAATTCAGTTAATGCTAATTGAGTATTTTTATAGATAGCACAAAAAAGACAGAAAATAAAATAAAATAAAATGAGGTAGAAATAATAAATTGAAATGAAGGAATTACTTTGTAAGTATCTATTTAAATTGAAATAGAAAAAAGCTTTTAATTTTGGAGCTTTATGTTTTGAATTAAGAAAACTTAAAAAAAGTGTGTGTTGAAAATCTAATATAATTATTATATTTTAGATTTAAAAGTAATTTAATTTACTCGTTTAAGACTTGTCACGTGGACCCCTCTTTTAAGAAATACTTATATCTACATAAGAATAATGAAATATTTATATCTTTTAAGTCTAATTTCTCTTTATATAATTCTTTTTTTAGAAGTATTTATATTTATATAGAGATAAATTGATTTATATCTTAAAGATTAATTTAATAAAATAAGATACTCATTATTTATTTATATATATATATATATTTAAAATATAATTAATTAAATAACTAGTAGTTAAATATTAAAGAAAAAGTATATAACATTATATATGGCAATAATAAATAAATTTGAAGTTTTATTATTGCGTTTATGAATACAAGATTCATGGCCTCCATTATTGAAGTAAAATGTTAGTGATGTTATATTAGTAATTAAAGTTTGGAAAGCAAAAACAATATGAATAAATGTCATTACGATTGTCGATAATAAACATAAAGCATTAACATTATTATTATTTCCTCTAAAAGGGAGAGAAATGTACAAGACAATTAAATATTGACTTTAATATTATTGTCCAAATTGAAATATTAATAGCATCTATACTAAGTTTGAATTAAATAATTAAGTATTAGAAGAGTCAACAAAAGTAATTCATTAACACAAGCCTTGATCTTGCATTAATGATGTTACCCATGTAAGATATGATTTGAAATACCTAGACAACTCAATATCAGTGTATATGTACTTATCGATGAAAACAATGTTATTAATGATATACT
This sequence comes from Sequoia sempervirens, assembly GCA_007258455.2. Classification (NCBI taxonomy): domain Eukaryota; kingdom Viridiplantae; phylum Streptophyta; class Pinopsida; order Cupressales; family Cupressaceae; genus Sequoia; species Sequoia sempervirens. Next base: position 10,278 of record VDFB02173150.1, on the reverse strand, counting down.
ATTGAATTATTAAATAAAATTTAATTGGAGTTTGGTTGTTAATTACAACGTCCCATTGACGAATAAATTATCATTTACTAATAATGTTGTTATTGGGTTAATGATTAAGTGAGTAAAATTGTTAACAATGCTTGATATTCATCTCATTAATTCATTTGTTCAAGATTGACAATAAATTATTGTTCAAACAACAATAAATCAATATTATTGAATAAATTCAACAATAGTATTATTGGTGTTAGGTGGAAAATTTCATAGATACCCATGATATGCATATTTAAGAAATGTGTATATGATCAAATGTTATCCAATGAATATCATTAAATTTAAGCTCAAAATATTTTCCTCTAATATGCATGTGTGATTACCCATGATGGGAAAATAAATAAAGAAATAATTGTGTCATGAAAACTACTAAGGGAGTAGCCTAGATAGATTGTAGTGACTAGAGTTCTAATAGGTTGATACTGCATTCATACTAGTGAGGAGCCTCCCAATCTGATAACGTCATCCTTGTATCGATCCAAGTAGTGGTTAAATGTTTGTTAGTTAACCTAGGGTGTTAGGATTAATGATGAAGTTGCACAAGCAACACTATCCAAATTGTATAAGGCAGACCTTTTCATGTTGGTAAAGTGACTCTTTAACATTTGTTGATGTGTTTGAAACAAAAAAATTGTAGGTTGTGTTCTTGTCCTATGGGTAAAATATAGGGCATGACAGAAAACACATATAGACTAAGAAAATGTCATTTGAAGTTTATGGATCCCAAAGATCAACATCTCGTGGTCAAGGGAACCCTACCTTGACCCTCAAATTTAAGCTCAAATTTTAAGTACATGTTCCTTCTCTATCACTATTTTCCAAATATATGTCTATTACAACAATTTTTATTTTTATTTGTGTGATAAATTATATTTTTAAATCTAGGGTTTATTTCAAATAGTTTTTATTAAAATACATATCAAATTTCTCCTCTTTGTAACTCAAAAAGAACCAAACCCTAGCATATTCAATCTCCTTTGAGGTAGCTATCCAATAAACAAACTCTAGTTGGTTTGTGTTTGAATGTGGAGGTAGAAAATAAGTTAGATCTAGGGTCACTATTTTGTTGTTACATTTTGGTGAACCTAATTTTTTCAACACTTTAATTTTCTAATTTACATAGCATATATTCTAAAATTTATCAAAAACCTAGATTATTTGAAGGTCTTGTTATTGATTTTCATTTGTTTCATTTTCAAAATGAAGCATTTGCACTCTTTGTTCATTAAACATTAAACACTTTTGTAAATTCAATTTAGATCAAATTTACAAAATATTTTTCTTTAAAATTGCATTATTTCAAATATAATCTTCCTTATTTAGGGTAGTATATTTGAGATATTTCATTTCAAGTGGAAATTTTTTTGTTTACTTTCAAAAAATAAAGCATTTACAACATTTTGTTCCTTGTAAAAACATAAACATAAACACATATTTTTTCCATTTAATTAACATATCCATTTTATTAATTTTTTCTCCTACCTCCTACTTCTTGGGAGCATCATGTGTGCAACTAATTTCATCCATCATCTCATTTGAATGCTTAAAAGTCACTCATTCATCCCTTCATGTGCCTCTAACCATCAAATTAGGACATACTAATCTTTTTGATCTCTGTTAGCTCTCAGGCTTGGGTTTTCATAGAAAAACATCTACAAATGGTTACACACCTGCAAACCCAAAAAGTGCTCTTACAAGTCAAGTAAGGAAGGAAAACTCACAAAAATGACCCCCGCAAAAAATGATTTTAGGGTTCATACAAAACCCACTGGTTCAAGTGAACCCATTTTAATTCTTCTTCCCACCCAAAAACCAAACAAAACCCCTTATGGAAGGGTGGTTCACTCGAACAAGGGTTCGTACGAACCCCCCTTACCCCTAATCCCCCTCCCGAGACGCAAAAAAATCTATTTTTTTATGCTTCAAAGCTCGGGTTGAGGATGAAAATGGAGGAGTTTTCACAAACCCAATTAGAATCATGTAGTCCTCATAACGAGCTATCCAGCAAATATAATTTTAATATGTTTTGTTTTTATTATGTATTTGTTTTTTAGTTTTATTAAACATGGTTTTTTCATTGAAAATCAAGCTCCTTTGTTTTGCACATGTGGAAAAAATAGCAGATTATAAAATGAAAAAATAAGGAGGCAACCAACATTTAAGTCCTTGATCCAACAAAAAAATTGAATTTTGATACAAAACAAAAAATTACAATACTATACCGTCATGCTACGCCCCGAATTGTAATTGGTTTCCAATTTGAAAACCTTGATTAGAGAAAAATGACCAATAAAACTATCTAACCAAGTGGAAGCACTAGATATTAGAATTACAAATCTAAATTTGAAAGAAATAGAATTTTATCCTTCATAGAAAAAAGCTATGCATTATATAGTGAAACTAATTTTTTAAAAATCTTGTTTTAAAAAGTAGTTTTGAGGGGAGATAGAAAAGAGTAATAAACTAATTCAAAAAATTTTGAAAAAATATATATTTAGAATCTATAGACAAAATGTCATGAAACTCTAGTTTGCATCATCTTCAAATTCTCATGGCTTGAAGGCCATAGGTGCTCGAAAGTGAATATTTAGTTAAAAATTTTATTTTAGTGTCCAGCTTAGCCAAAAAATTGGGAACTACTCATTGTGGGATCACCTACACATGTACATGTTTTAAGATTATAAACCATAATTTTTAGTCTAGGGAACTTGTTCCCATGCCCAGTCAATTTGATCTCAATTTTTTTTTGTGAAACCCTAGTCTGTAACCTTTATTTAGATCTGGTTCCCATTTGGCAATCTATCTTAAAAATTCTAAATTTTGTTTTATATTGCTAGTTTGGCCCAAATTTACCTGATGCACTATATTTTCCAAAAAAAAAAATCTCCCATGAAAAGTGATCACACTCCTAGCCATCCTTCTTGTTTCTTCCTTGGGGGCAACAACTAAACAATGTTTCTTTCCTAAACTTTGTATCTTCTTAAGATGTTTCCCTTTTCCCTTCTCAATAGATGTCCTGAGCAAAAGATTATCATCTATCCTCCTTCTCATGTTTCTTGACCTCAAACTATGGCTTCTATCATTATTGGACCTCCTTCAACCTAGCCAAATCCTCATGGTCATATCCTAAACTTTGAAAAAAACTCACTCAAAACAATTATATACACCAAAATTTGTCACAACAACCACATTATCATGTAGGTACACATATAATGCTTGAAATAAAAAATAACCAAAACAACTACAAATCTCCATTCCATTTCCTCAACCATATCTTCCCCATGCACCTTTTCTTCCTCAACATATGGGTAAAGAGTATGATATTGTTGAGAAACTTCATAAGAATCTAGTGAATATAGCTCTTTGAGATATTTCAAAATTCACCTACTTATAATGGTATGCTTCAAGAGGCTTTCCAAAATATTATGATACCACCTTATGTTAAACTGGGAATAATTTAGTAGCCTTATCAAGTGGTATGAGTACAAAAAACTTGGATATCACATTCAATCAACATGAATTACATCCTCTTGAAATCAAAAACCAATATGATGCTCTCATGATTGTTTTTTGAATTAATTATCATATAGTTAGGAATACTCTAATCAATAATGGATCATTTATTAATATAAATGGAGAATTGACCTTTTACATAAGATTGGTTTGGATACATCTCCCATTAAACATGATAATATTTTTATTCACAACTTTGATAATATTGTTAAGAATTTATTGGGTACAATCACACTACCCATTAAAGTAGGACCTTGGTTTGAATGCCTACCATTATCCATGTCATGCTAGATTATCTTTCCTATAACCTTTATCTTGTTAGATTATGGATGCATTCCATGAAGAGAGTTTTGTCTACTCTTCAATGTATATAATGAAATAAAAATATAATATCAAGGTATATACAACTAAAGAAGATGAAGAAATTTATTTACAAGACAAAGCCAAATATAACATTTCTAGAACTCTCTCAGTACTTTGATTCAATCTTCAAAATTTGAAACACTACCCTCAAATGATAATGATACTAGGAATACGCTCTATTGTGATGACTAGGGATCATTAGATTTTACACCTTTCATTGAGAAATTTAAAATCTCACCATCAATGTTGAAAGAGTTGAAGGTTGTTTTAGTAGCTAAAATACAATATTGTCACTCATTTTTTTAAACTATGAATAACGATCAAAATTATGCTTCATCTTCAAGTACATGCTTTGGTGATGATTGTGGTTCATTAAATTTTACATTCTCCTTTGTGAGAGAGTACAAAAAATCACAATGTAAAACTAAGGAATCTTTTTTTATTTTCTAATTATTCTAGTATTTCTACATAAAAAAAGCCACAAATTCCATCATCCCATGATGATGATGGGGGATCTCTTTAGTTTTTTTCCCTCATTTTTTGTCCAAATATATAAAAAAATATCATCCTCATCCTAAAATTTCAACACCCAAAAAGGATTTGCATTCTTGTAAAATAATTAATTCTTTTCATGATGATATAAATACTCATATTTCAATAAATAATCATGCTTCTCATTTAAACAAGACTTTTCCTCCTCCATCCAATTTAGAAAATAATTATGGGGTTAGATTCAAAATTATTTTCTAAAATTGGATATAATAAAAATATGGAACAAGGAGTTAAGGATCATGTGAAGTCTACATTGTACCTTGAAAATAGGGGTTTAGATTCCCAAACTTCTCCTTCATTTGCATCTCATCCTCCATCATCTATTATATTAATAGCCTCCAATAGTGAGCAATCAAACTTTTCTTCACAAGAGAGGGTCGTTTCCTAGTCTTTATCCCCTATCCAAGCAAGAGAATATTTTATTGAGACTACTCAAATCCCAATTGATTACTCTTCCCCCTCCAACATGTAAGAAGTTTCATAAAAATCACTCTTTTGTGCTTATCCTTGAGTTCTTGGTCATACCACCAATGAGTTTCATGGCTTGAACAATAAAATATAACTTCTCAATTGTGGTGCTATCACTCTTCCATGTGTTGAGACCCCTATTCATGCAAAATAATAAAATATCATTTATGGTGTTACTCCTCACTATGTGGCATTTTTAGCTTTATATGTTTGTTCATTGCTATTCATGGTGGTATAATCTTAAATGCAACAATATTTCATCTAAGGTAGTAACATGATAGTCTCTATCATGGTTGAATTTTACTATACACTTGGAGAGAAGGATAACTAGTTTTTGAGGTGTGCATCCTCTTTAGGATCCTCTCTCACCCCTTTCTTTTCCTTAAAATATTAGCATAACAAGTATGCTAACCTTTTAAGGGGGCATATCACCCTATCTATTTTTATTAGAATGTAGTGAAATTTGACTTATTAGCATACGCCCTTTGTGTTGGTTTTGTTTATTATACCCCTGAGGTGTGGTTATCAATTCATCCCTTGCAATGTTAAGCATCTCTTTCATCCCTTTTTATGTTAATAAATTTTTCATCCCTCAAGACATTAAACTATTCCTTGTGATGTTAAACATTTATGCACTCCCTAATGTGTGATTTCCAAAAAACCCATAGACCTAGCATGTAACATGATAGCCCTTCATTGAAGTAAAAATTTATTAAGTTTTCACTATATGAGTAAATAAACTATGTAACAAGTCATTACAATAATTTTTTCTTTTCTTTATTGAGAATATACGAACAAGATGCCACAACAAACTACAATAAATATTTCATTTCATTGTAGTAACTTCACAAGTTACAACAATATAAGAATGCATACATATTTGCATACATAGCTCAAATGAGCTTTAGAACAAATAACTTATGGATGGTCTAGGATCCTTCCTTTCAAATCATGGTTCTTCTATCACTTGCTATAGAGAAGAAGCATCACTCAAGCACTTTTTCATCAACCACAGACTCTTATGTGGTCTCTTGCACATTTATCATTCAATAGATGGCCCTTTCCTTTGATGAATAGATTGGTAGAGTAATCAAATAATGACAACCAACTGAGCATAGTGTTGTGTCCTACATAACTAGAACTTGTAAACCCATAATCTGGAACTAGCATGTAATACTAGATCATAGTGAACTGATAGTGGAGCTAGAGGCAGTCTCACTACTCTGGCCAAAGTTTTCTCAAATGATAATTTGAATGAAGATCATCTATCACATACAATACTCAGGGATGATTTGACTTAAAAGGCCATCATAAAGTACACATAGGTATTTCCTTCAATGGATAAGCTATCACCCCAAAGATAACCTATCACCATTTCTACACACTTGAAATAAATCCACTTTAACAAAGAAAATGCATAAGCTCCCTCCCATAATGGATAAAAAATCCTAGGAGTAAACACTAGCTTTTATAGTTAAATAAATAAACAAGCTAAGAGTAACACATGCTATTGATGTTCAATCATATGTAGTATGTAATACCTATGATAAACACAAACCTCTTATTATGTTGTACATACAAGCACATTATCAAACAACATACTAGATTCATATTCTTTTTCAAAGAATTAATATTTTCCCTAAATGAAAGTACTCATAGTAGACAAATAACAACAAACATGGAGAGAAATCTTTTCAAAACTAAAACAAATTCAAAAGAAATATCCTCATGCCTATTTTTTCTATCCAATCAAATGACTGCAAATTGGTTTCCCATAGCTCAAACTTGATTCCTTCAACTATACCACAATAACTCTCTCCCCTCAAGTTGATGGTATACTTCACTTAAAATGATAATTCCCTCACAAATACTATCATGATCCCTCTCTCAAATTAATAGAATATTGTAGGATCCCACTATCAGATTAATAGAATATTGTAGCAATGAATTGCAGAGAAAAATGCATATATCAATATACACAAAGCATATGTGTTGCATCCCAAACTAATGAGTTTGATCTACTATTTATACAATAGAAAAGACTCTCATTATCCTACACAATAGGCATGGGTATTGACAACAATCACCATGCAACACCACTCACTCCATACAACTAAAAGGTTGTGCACTAAGAAGAACATAATCAGCCAAACAATACTATAGATATCTCTCCTTTGGTGATAGCTATGAAAGAATATTTCAAACAACACATGTTGACAAAGAATAATTTGAATTTCCCTCACAAAGAACATCTACAATGAATATGAGTCATAAGGTGGCACAAGATAAAATATCTCATCCAACAGTTGGTAGGTTAACTGTATATTTTAATTAGTCATTATCAAATATGTGGCACATAGATCAAATAGACTTAGTCTTTATATGAGATGACTCCTTTCATTTATCAAATTGACTGAGTCATCAACTTTCTATCCAAGCTTATTATTTTCTATTTGATATTTACCAATGACAAGGCATAAATGAATTTACTAATTTAAAGTTATTCCCAGCTAATTTGTCGAATAAGTCTCTTCTACATATCGACTTATTGTTGCGAGTTACATTGTAGCATACTTGTTCCAAATACCTAGGCAACAAGAGTAATAATCAACCCCTTAAAAGTATAGCCACAAGTATATTTATTTGGCCTCAAAGCTTGTATAGGTTAATCAATTTCCAAGCAATTAAATATTTCCCTAAGTTCACAAGCTCTACAAACCTACACATGCACATGGTTCACTTAGCATTGCTTCCCACATTTTTCTAACTCTTATGCGTAGGTTGTCAGTTTCTACAAACAACAATTGAAAACATGGAGTCTTGGCTTTTATTCAACTACCTTCTCATATGGAATTCGCTCTATATAAGCACTTACTTATCTTATAAAATCCATACATATTTATATATATACATATTCCTTTATAAGGTGTGCCATGGGTCATACTCTACCCATTTTCAAATATATAAATAACAAACTGTAGACACAGAAAATGCTCCTAATCAATGTCATACACTTGAATCAGATTTACTAACATCATTTCCTCTTTTATCCAACCTATTTTTGCTTAATGGATTTAATTATCCTAGCTAATTAGTTCATTGCATCATTTTCATCTATTTGGCCTAATAATTAAATTGGGTTAATTCATCTCTTTTCATACTAACACTCCATCTCATTAAATTGAATAAATCAAAATATTTAGTTTAATCTCCTAAGTCATCTTATTTAATTAAATAACCCTAAGTTATTTAATTAAATATCATTTACCCTCCCCTATTTATTATATCATTTAATTTAATAAATATCACTTTAATTATTCCAATCCCCTAATTGCATAGTTAAATCCTATTTAATTAGTAATTAAACTAACTTTCCTCTAAGAAAAGGGAATATTCCCATGGAATATTCTTTATCCTTTTTGCACAATTAAAACATTGTTTTAATTTGTAAATTACTTTTTCTTGACCTAGAAGGAATATTCCCTCCTCCAATCAACTCACTTGGCTTTGACAAGCTAAACTCACAACTCTTTAGCAAATTACCTTTTGACTCATGTGATTGGGTCAAAAGTGTGTCTATTCGAGGCAAGTGTGAGCAGCCTTTGATTACCTCTCATCATGCATTCTCTTTACTCATTGATGAGAATCCATGATCCATGCCTCTCATCCCTTCATCTTAAACTATTGATTAAGCTTTTTATCTCAACCATCCATTCCCTTATTTTCTCCTATAAATAGATCATCACTATTTGGAGACAAATGGATCCATTTTAAAAGAAAACTTATGATGTTGAAACTCATACATCCATCTTTTAATTGAAAAATTATGTTGTTGAATTCACTCACATACACACTCATCTTTTACTCACTATTTAGCTTGTTTTAGTTCATTTTAATTACATAATAGCTTAGAGCATCCATTAATGGATTCCATGCATCCATCTTAGTTTGTAAATAAATTAGGGTTTTCATATTTTAGCATAATTTTAGCTTAGATTAGCTTAGAAATTGCATAATTAGATCATTTGTAGCATAAAATCATGGTAACATAGCTTGCATCATGTTCATTTGAGCATAAATTAGGTTTTCATACACCAAACACCATGGTTTCATTGATTCTCTTTCATAGAATCGACTGAAACAAGCTCACTAATCAAGGGATTGGGAAAGGGTCATTGCACCACATTAACACGACACCAATTCCAAAAAAAGATAAGTTTTAGATGGATTATAATAGATGTTTTGAAATTTTTCATAATTTAGTATGTTAGGTTTTGATGAAATGTTTAATTTAATTTCTGTTTGATTGATCTTGTTGATATTCAAGTATTGGTGGCTTCGTTATGCTTTGATTATTCATGGATCAAGCATAATTCAACACATATTAGTATTTTTCGCATCAAAATTCTAGCGCTAGAAGGAGGGAAAACTGATCATTTAACTATTTTTTAGATTGAATTCCATGTTCATGTTATTTTATAGGTTGCAGTGACGCTTAAATCACAAAAAATGATGCTATTTGAATATCGTCGCCATATAGTGATGCTTGAGTAATTTGAAATAGTGATGCATATTTAATCTAATAATTCCAATTTAAATATAGCAACACATATTTAATTTGAAGATATCATGAAATTCAAACGACGACGCTCAAACTCACTAGTTTGACACTTTCAAATTCCAAATAGTGATGCCATCGTTAACAATGACACCCATCAAAATAGCGATGCAATTATGCTCATTGGTCTTGTTGTAGAGCAATTCCTGTTTTCACCAGAGCAACACCCAAATCTCAAACTATGACGCTATCGTGTTCAACAACTCTCAACCAGGGTAAGAAAATTTACGTTTGTTTTTTCGGCATGCAACTTAATTTCTTTGGTTTATCTGATCATTGATGAATTTTTTACTATGTTTTGGTTATTATACTAACATGGTTTTGTAGTATTTAAAGGCATGGAGCAAAAGTGAAGAAATCCTTTTCTATCTTAAAATTCTATCATTGTAACAAGCGTTCAACACTTTGGGGAAATTATAACTGAATTTCATGTTTTCTACTTTCAGTTTTAGGAAACACACTAGAGTTCAATTGGGTTTAAAATGAGCATTCAAATTTGGATAAAATTGAACCCTCACATCACATCTTTCAATTGGGCTGAAAATTGAACAAGGAAAAATCATCTTTCAATTGGTGCTTAAAATAAATTGATAATTGTTTGCTATGTTTTGTGATTTTCAACTTTGTTGGTGAATTTGTATGCAATTCTCTAGCACCGTTTGGTGATCTTGAGGTACAAAAAAATTCTCTAACATTTTGCAAAATCACCCACATCTTTC
>VDFB02173149.1:0-15643 GCA_007258455.2 Sequoia sempervirens | reverse complement strand
TTTTTATTCAAATTTTGAGTGTTCATTTTCCCTTTATCAAGTACACACCCAACAATAATTTTTTCCTTTTGAAAAATTAACTTATTCCTCCTTATATAGGTGTGCACCTAATAATGAGGACCAATCCTTATGACAAGTTAAACTAATTGTACCTTATTAAGTGTGCACTTGACATGCAATTTTACTAATAGACTTTAAACACTATTTTATCACTAAGTATTACCCTTGACCTCCCATTTTAACTTTTTTTTAATATAAAAAAGCTATATTTATTTTAGTACTTGGCATATCTCTTCAATTAGGTGTGCACTCAACACCAAGGTTGCATTTCAAATTTGAGAACTTCACTATATCTTTAATTACCATTTGTTCTTCACCTTGATAGATTTGCTTATAAGTAATATATGCTTACCTGTAAATATACAAAGAAGAATAATGGATTATGACATGAATCAATAAGGAAAAATTTATCTTGATGGATGGAAAAATGAGGTTTTAAATTTATTTAAAACTTGATAGACTTACTAAAAATGCAAATAAATAAAAACAAACCTCAAGGTCAATAGTATTACTCATGGGAATATCATAAAAAATACTATTCTTTCCATATTAATCCATTTGAGGATTCAAATGAGGAATTTTCCTTAAAGGAAACCAAGGAGGTGGATGAGACATTCACATATAATGAACTCATAAAACCCTAAAGGCTAGAAGCATAAAAGGACATCCGTAAGATCTAATATAAATAAAAAAAATCAATCTATTAAATTTTAAAATAAATTAATGTATGATAGATAGAGTAGGATGGAAATGGGTGACCATGCAGTGGGTGGTTATGGGAGTCTCAAAATTTTTCCCACCAACTCCCCGGGTGGGCATGGAGGTGGCCTGGATCTGCTCTTGGTGCTTTATGCGAGGTGGCATTGCCATGTCATCCTTTGGCCTCTCTAAATTGTCGCGGGGTGGAGTTGGTTTTTTAAAGTATTTTGCTCTTGAAAATCGCGGAGCCTTTGGTGTTCGACAGGGGGAATGTATGGCTATGCATTCAAGGCGCCGTCTGTGTGACACGTCGGGTACGGCAATCATAGAAATGACAGTTGAAGGGCCGGGTGGCGTCTCACTTCATTCGAAGTGATTATGGTTTGTAGGCGGAAGGACTGAGCCCGTAGCAAATCTTCATGGCAAGGACGAGATGATCGGCCCGCCATTATTCAGTTTCGTGTGCGGAGACCTGACTGATCCTCTCACGGGTCTATTAATGGATCCGTTGATATCATTTTTAATGCTTTGTCTTCGAATTTTGGCATTGTCTTTTGTTTCTGTGCAGGGAACGACTGTCAATGCTCTGCAAATGGCGAGGACAACAAAGTCAAAATTCATCATCCACATTTCGGCGGAAGGTTTGGAAAGCTTTGGGGTCGACACACCAGTCTCTCTGGTGGCTACAGAGAGGCAGATTGCCTTTCGGGAAGTTACGGACCAGAGATTAAAGAGAATTTTGTCCGAGGATGATCCGGTGTCATTGGTTGCGGTCAAAATGATCCTTGGTAAAGAACACCTGGAAAGAAAGGAGTATGCCAGAGATAATGCCCATATCTCCTCTCGGTTTCTTGCAGTGCTTCTAGACTTGGAGACCCCGAAGGCGGTGGCTATGGAGATGATGGTGCGCTTCTTCTGTGATGACTTGCTTGGTGGACTTGAGGAAACAATGAAGGTGGCCTTCTTAGGAAAAGGCATTCCGCGCTCGGCTGACTTGGCTCTCCTATGGGACACGGAGGATGCTGTTAAAGTTTATCCCTTTCTCTTAGACCTCAAAGGGCCTGCTTTGTGGAGGCACAGAAAGATTGCGGATGTGGCCGTGGATTTCTTGAAGCGAAAGTTGAAGATGGTGTCGGAGGAGGGAATGGAGTGGATGGAAGGTTTTGTAAGGTTCGCTGAAATCAATGGTTTCATGTGAGGGTTGGCCTCTGTGTCTAAAGCTTTTAATTTTTATTGTTAGTTTATGTCATTTCTGGTGGACTCCTACACAAATTTTTTTGTGAATTTCATCTTAAGTTGGTCGTGGGTCGGCCTTCGACCCCTTTCTCTATTCCAATGGTTTTCACGGCTGGTCTTTTGTTGCTCGTAATGGGACTGTTGAAATTGTGAAATCGTGTCCCGGTTGGGTTGGTTTTTTGTTCTAATCGCGGTGTCCAGAAGGACCTTCCATGCTGCCGACGCTTTGTATACTTCTTCAATTTCAATATATTAAAAACTACCTTGGCGATCAAAAAAAAAGAAAAAGAAAATAAGATCAAGCAATAAAGAATATAACCCTGAATGAAAGTTAAATAACAAATAAAAAATAAAAGGGGTAAATAGTATTGAGATTTGAAAATATACATGAAATCAAAAAATTAGATCTAAAGACCCTAATAAAGGAAGGATACAATTTTATGTCAAAACTCTATATCATGTAGGAAGGTCAAGTTCACCAAAAATATAGGTAAATAAGTCGCACTCACATAAATATCTAAGATAACCAATTAAATAATCAACCTAGATATAAGAGGCAATATTGGAATAATTAAATACAAAAATAACTATAAACAATAGCATTAATTAAATTTAATACTTAGCTTAAGTTTGATGATGAATATATAATTGAAGATGTTATAAATATATTTACTAATGTGTTGAAAATTAAGGCATTGTCTAGATGAACACCTTTGAATTTCCATACTAATATTGCTCTATTTTGATTCAAATCCATGTTTCTAGAATTGATCTTTATGCTTGTATAGGTGAACTAGCATGTGAAATTAAAAATATACCCTCATAAGTGAACTAATAATATTCAATGAATGAAATTTTCTAGAACAAATTCCTATGATTTTGTTTGTTTAGAAAGACAATTTGAGAGCAAGTTGTGAAAGGGTTGTGTTCTCCTAAGTCAAGCCCTTAGGAGTACAAATTCAATAACTTTTTGCAATGATCAAAGACAAAAAGGAAGCATGTAGGGATGCCTAAGATAATTTATGCTAATGTATGCCTTTATAAGCACTACTACGATTCTCCCATACATGTGTTATTTGATTATTTTTCAATCTCATAGGTTTCTTTGATGATTTCGAAATGAATGAGTGGATGTCTTTAAATATAATAGCGTAACACAAATAAACACAAAATTGCACTAGGTCAACTCTAACGACTTGTAAAAAGGTTGGAAAGGTTTAAGTTTTAAAACTTTGAGGTTTATATCCACGATTGTGGAATAATCTAGGTGATATTTACACTCACAGATATGATTTAGTGTAGTGAATGAGAGATCTAGGGATTGAGATAATTTCTTGGAATAAGTGATGATGGGATCAAGGTGGGATGTTGACATGAGATAGAATCTTGTGCAATAATATGCCACTTGTAGACTTATTATTGCATAAAAAACACTAATCAAAATGGGCCCAAAACTTAAAGTAAATGAGCATGCATATGTAATTTTAATATTTACAATTGATAATACAATCAAATAAAGGAAAAAATTATTGTAAATGAAATTATTGCCATCTTATTTTAAGGCGATAAAAAATATTTTACATGAATCTAAGTTAATTGAGCAAATGAAATCTACAAGCAAACAATTAATCTACAGTAATATGAGTTGGTCAATAGTTACAAAAAAATATTCATAAATAAAATGTTATAGTTACGGTAACTTAGCTCTAAAACTCGTGACAAAGAAATATTGTTGATGCCATGTTGAATTCATTTACAACTATCCAAAAATTTAGTTAAAGTTTGATGATTATCTCAAAATTGTGTCATCTTAGAATTAACTATATGGTTTAACTCTAAATATCTCAAGGTACCCAAACTTTATTTGAGGTTCTTAATTGAACTATTTGCTTCAAAGCATTCTTGTAAACTTATTTTCCTTTGCCTTCCTTATGATTAAATTTGTTAAGTTGGTGTTTAAGGACATCATTGTTTTGATAGATGATCATGTTCTCCTTGCTCAATCCCCTTGTGAATCTAGATTAATGACAATGAGAAATGCCAAACATAGTTGGAAAACTCGATTCGGCAAAAAACTTGCCAAGCCCAAAATTGACGAGTCAACAAAAAATCGGAGAAAACTCGGCAAAAACTCAACAACTTTTTTGATTTTTTTTTTAGTTTTTGGAAAAGACTCGACGAGTTAAAGTCATAATGACTCATTGGGCAAAAAAACTTGCGAGTTTTTCAAGACTCACCGAAAACTCGGCGAGTCTTACAACTTTGATGCCAAATATAAAATTCACCAACATGCAAATGACTTGTAGACAAATGCTATTACTTTTATTTCAAGTGCAAAATCAAAAGTGTACTCCAAATGTTCTTTTAATTCCCAAAATCCAACATATGAATTAATAACACATTAAATGTCTTTAAATAATAAAACTGTAATAACCCTTGCCCAAGATTTGGGGGTTTTTATGATTTAATTCCATTTGGTTGACAATGTAAACACGTTGTCAAATAATAACAAATCACTGAATTATATGTCTTCAATCTGAAGATATCAAAGTATGCTAATGAACCAATGCATTTAAGATGAATGTAAACTGGATATGTAATTACATTTCAATTTTCTTAAGGAGCAATACTAATACAATTAATTCATATTAGTCCAGGTTATTAGATGGTTACATATAAATAGAAAAAGATATTATGATATTGCTTTTTTGATAGAGATTCTAGATGATATTTGATTCAAAGTTATTAATTCAATAATGAAAATCTGACATGGGAAGAGAATAGTTGTTTTGATGTATGAACTTGAAACCATGTGTTCTACCTCAGTGCTATATCTAAGTGTTATATGCTTTATGATGTAGCTCTCAACCTGATAATTGGTGGACTATATTCCACCCTCTACAAGACCAATCAAGGCTCTTTAAGAGAACTTCTTAATATCTTAATTTAAAGGATATAAATCTGCAACAATATTCTATTATCCTTTGTGCTTCATTTCTTATCATCTTTTATATCTTAATGCCTGAATAGATAGGATGTGTCTCTTTGAAGAGAAATTTAAAGGGACATGTCTTTTAGTTAAGTGATTATCATTATTATTGCTTGTTGAGATATCAATCGCTTACCTCATTAGTATATTCATTGCCTTCATAAACCAAATTTATCCTCAATTCACTTGATCGACTACCCTTAATAATTTTGGATTGGCTTGTAATAATGAATTTTAATATTGGTCTTTGAGTAGACTTCACATCACCATGATGCCATGAAAGACTCTTAGACTCATGACTTCATAATGGATGGTGCACCATACATTTGGTCGACGTTCAAACCTGGTGCATTGTGATATTGTAAAATAGGGGCGGCTAGGAAAATACAGTTGATCCTCAATACTTATCCTCTACAGTTAATAATGAAAGCCGACAAACCTTTGATATTGCCCAATAATTATTTATTGGAGTCCACGATCACTAAAGGAGCACAAATGAAAGCAGAATAATATATTGTGATTTCATATCACATGACGATGATCATGGGAAATGACTTGTAGAGTATAAGCCCACAATAGGAATATGTTGGTCCTAATACAAATGTTTGACTGTTCTCCAAACTTAGACAAACACCTTTTGACAATGTTGCTAGCACGGTAATGCAAATAGTGAAGCCTGATACATTTAAAATTGCATAAGATACGATCTCCCTTCATCTAAAGATGAATGCCACAAATCTATGTAAATCAATATTATGACTTGATCCTTATTGAATCACAATGACCTTAGGCCCAATTTTCCATCAATAAGATGGCAACAAACAAGAACCGTCTTGTCCCATTAATGTTTTTAGCATTTGTTTAGTATCGTATCCAGACATAACGACTATGGAATAACCGAGATGGCCAATCCAATAGCAGATTTTGTAACTGCCACCGTTAACACTGATAAATCAAATGATTGACCCATCATATCATCCGGATAAACATAAAATACCAAAGGGTTCGAATTGGCAGCTGGTAACATTGATTCAATGGACATTGTTGACATAATAGTAGTAATATTCTGTCTATTTGGGAAGATTGCCCGAATACCTGAGAGGGGAATGATCATAGGAAATGTTGAATATTTGAGGAGATCCATTTGGGGAACGTGGAACATAGGAGAAATTTTGAAGGGGACTTGATTATGAATTCGGAATTGATCACCAGTTCTAGCTATAGTTAGGAAAGGATTACGAAAAATTGGAAGGGGTCCACTTAATTAATCAGTAAATCAATTAGCCTACTATTTTAAGCTAGAATACGCTAGAATAAGCCCCTACCCCTTTCTAGTAGTATTATCCTCCCTACCCACCCCCAACGAATAATTGAAGGGGATCAATGACCCTACTATTTTCAAGGGAAATTGGAACAACAACAACAATTATAGTCGAGTTAGATTAGTTTACCCCTACAATTCTATGGCGGTGGATAATTCCCTATTATTCTAGAGGGGAACAACGTATAATTGTTAAAAATGACTTGATGGAAGGAAAGGAGACGAAATACAGTTTTGACTTTAAGCTAGAAACAAACCAAAAGGCCCTACTATTCTAAAGAACTTCCAGAAATTTGAATGAATTCAAACTGAAATGCCCTTATGTATCTATGCCAAATGAATTATCCACCCTACTATTCCCCCACCGACCTATTCACCTTAGGGCAGGTTCCTCAAATTTACTAGAGGGTGGATTCCCTACCCCGATCGAATTGTAGTGGGCCCAGTTTGATAGTAGGTGTATTATGTATAGAATCAGTTAACAACTATCACAACAAATTAATGAATGATACTTCTTATATTGATTCATGAATGAGTGAATGAATTAAGAGGTAGAAAGTGAAAGCGTGAAACTGATTCTATAGTAACAAACTATAATCCCCACCCAACTTAGGAACTATAGGGCTAGAAAACCACCCCACCTTTAATTGATGGCACCCGTACTATTCCAAAGGGGCATACCTTATAGAATTGTAGGGCTCAAATTTTGAAAAGAGTGCATTTGGAGTTGCTCGTATCCTAAGTTCCCCTACAAAGCTAGTTGGCTACTAGGGGAGTAGCCAAAGTAGCGGATAATGAAATTGGCCTAAATTCTATGGTTCAACCCTACTATTAGAGAAGGAAATTGGATCAATGGATAATGCCTACTATGGAACAAGGGGATCTATGGATAATGAAGCAAAACATAAGATAATTGTAATGGAGTAGCGAATAATTGCTTTCAAGGAGCAGCGGATAATGAAGCAAAACAACAAATAATTGAATTATGTTCAACCCCCCTAAAATTATGTTCAATCGACCCTACTATTCTCAAGGGATTCAAAACAACGGATAATTGCAATGGATTAGTAGATAATTGCTTTGGAGCAGTAGACAATTGCTTAGGAGCAACGAATAATGAAGCAAAACAATAGTTTGTACCAATGATAAAATGAGTTGCTAGAGATAACATATGAATGCCTGGATAATATATGATAATACATAATGTGAATGTTGATGCTAGTACAGTTATATGATCACTCCCTTACAAATAATAATGCGACAATCCTTAGCAAAAGTATCTTAAAATAAATGTTGCAACAATATCGATCATAACAAAAAATGGGACATCACAAGTCCTCCCACCCAAGATTGCTTTCCCTCAAGCAATCTGACTCTAGGATCCCATATCAATCAAGGCAGCCTGTACAAACTTCTGTTATAAACCCCAAACTACAAACTGCCATCAAGGGCCTTATCAATCATTTGCTATGCCACTCAAATTTCAACAATCTAATCCTCACATTCAATTTGCATCCATTTCTTATTAAATTCCAAGGAATATTTGTTGTGTAAATCCTTTCCAATGAGGTCATTGCCAAACTTATTCTTGATTTTCAAAGGGAATCAGTTAATCCATAGAACCAAAAGCTCAACATATCCCCTCAAGCTGTTAAGATAAAAATTCTAAGTTTTCCAATCTATTGTAGCCATCACAATGTTATAGGAAGAATTATATAGCAATATCCTAGAATTTTGGTAGGAAATTACTACTCATCATGGTAGAGATGAATTTTGAATGGTGCTTGTAGGACCTCTCACAATTAGCTCCCAAAAAGCTAGCAATGGCTCAATAACCACTTGGTCATAAACTGATGTTCTCACTGTGGAAAAATAATGGAAACAATGACTATTTTGTATAGGGGGTATGGATATATATATATATATATATATATATATATAGTTGAAGTGACACCCTTTCTTTCAACCAAACTTAAACATTCAATACATGATTGTTGATCAACAAATGGGGTCCAATTCATTGTCCTACCATGAACTACAATCTCTTGCAGTTTGATTAGAGACTAATTAGTGATAGCATCACTAGGTTTTGTCCCACTGTTCCAAGCTTGTCTCAACACTTCATTGATAGGAGATGCACCGGGGTCCCGAGTTCTATGATTGTCTTCAATCTTGTCACAACATTCATGAAGAAGTTTTTTATTCAATTCAAAGAGGAGGTTGCCATAGGTCTCATTCGCTTCAACTTCAAACAAGGGATTATTAACAATCTGAATGTTATCCTCAGTTCCTAACTTAGATCCAACTATTTCTAAACTTTTATTATTTGATTGTCCTTAAAAATGGTTCAAGACATAGGTCTCATCTATGTTGTCCACT
Source organism: Sequoia sempervirens (assembly GCA_007258455.2). Taxonomy (NCBI): domain Eukaryota; kingdom Viridiplantae; phylum Streptophyta; class Pinopsida; order Cupressales; family Cupressaceae; genus Sequoia; species Sequoia sempervirens. Next base: position 6,959 of record VDFB02173149.1, on the reverse strand, counting down.
TCCTCAATCTAATTTCTTCCTTTGTCTTCTTGCTCCTTGAAGTGTTTAGTTACTCCATTCTGATTTTTTGCATCTCGTAATGCTTGTTGATCATATATCAATTTAGCTTATCTTTGCTTATAAGGCATTGTGACCTTTTATTGCTAATATCTTCACACTCACTTCCTTTGGGGTATGAACCTCCAAAATTTTTGACATTAGGTGTTGAGAATTTAGACTAGGTAGATGGGTGCATGAAAATGTTGTTGGAATATTTGAGTTACAATACTTAGTCTAAAAACTCATCACATGTTCATCTATGCGTCCATGCCTTTGCTTAATTTTTTGCAAGTTCTCTCTTGTTTGAGAAGCTACTATCTTGACATGCTTAGCTTTCCCATTCAATCTTGTCTCTTTCCTCTTCTGGATTTTGTGCTTTTGTTGATTCTTTTCTTTCCATTCTCTCTTTTGTGACCCATAACTGTCTTTTCCCAACTTTCAATACCGAAATTCTTTGTTTATTTTCCTCCAAGTGACTCGAGTTGTCATATAACATCTCTTTCAATTCACTTTTGTTAGAATAAGTACTCTTCTCATTAGTAGCAATTGACTAATTAGAGGAGACCATGTCCTCCTCAAAAGATGAGGGAGAACTATGACCAAAATCCACATACCTAAGTGACTATACATAATCTGATTTATGATCAATATTTTCAATCCCTTCTATTTCATCTTCAATGGATGATCCTTGAGATGGAGTAAGCGCAACCTTGGGTTTAAAAGGAATTTCACATGCATTCTTCCTAGGCTCATTTTGGTAGTCAAACCAAAAACCCCCCACATCATGGAAATGAAAGAAGTTATCATCTATAGAAGATGTGAATCCCTTATCATTTTGAGTTGGATCGTCATGTATTAAATCCTCATTAGTGGCTGCCTCATGAACCTCATGAAACCAAGTACTTATTTCATTTGTGATAGAAGAAACGTATGAAGATTTATCTTCCTCATTATGAATAATTTCTGGACACACCTTGTATTTGTTTGCATTCAACTTTTCTATGTACAACTAAAGGAACTTCCTCCCATTCATTTTTTGAATTAATCCTCTCCTTCTCTTCTTCTTCTAAGTGAGGTTTTAATTTTTCCTCACATTGTGTGAACACATCGAGGAACAATTTATATGCGGATGAAGAGGGAACCCGTTCTTGTTTCCAAATAGTCCACAGTATAGATATGGTGGGTCAGGAGAAAAGATCACTCTCCTGGATAGTTAGAATTATAATATCTTTCATGGCTGCAAACACACCTTTATCATGTACATTCTTAATTGTGATGAAGAAATGATAAAACATATCGTAGAATAAATATTGCAACCCTAAATCCAAAAGAAGGTTACCTGCTCTAATTTCTGAAAATATCTTTAATATGTCCATCCTTCTTGAGTAATGCTTACTACTTATGTCATCTAAGCCTTGGAAACTATCTACCATCATGTGTAATACCTCCTTCGTGGTGTCATCATCATAGGGAACTAGAGGTACCAAAATTCTCAAAATCTCGCTTAAGCATGAAGTAACCACCAACTTGATCTCATTATCAGGATGCTTTAGCAACTTTGGTTGCCTTAGAGAGTTTACTACAAGAACAAGAGCTAATTGTAATGAATTTGAAGGTGATTACTCCACTAAACTTAAATATCCCTCTAGTTCATTCAATGTATTGAAGATATCATTTCTTGATTAGTGTTGATTGTCAAGCTTGTTACTAGCTTCTTGTAATACTTTTACTAATCATTGTTTATCCTTTGGTTCCATGCTTTCAATATTTTAATTTGAATTCCAACTTTCCCCAACAGTCTAGTAGGTTCACTAGCTCTAATAGTAGTATAATAACCTTACCCAAGATTTGGGGTTTTTTTACGATTTAATTTCACTTGGTTGACAATGTAAACAAGTCGTTAAATAATAACAAATCACATAATTGTAGGTCTTCAATCTTAAGATATCAATGTATGCTAATGAACCAATGCATTTAAGATGAATGTAAACTAGTTATGTAATTACACTTCGATTTTCTCAAGGAGCAATACTCATCCAATGAATTCATATTAGTCCAAGTTATTGGATGGTTACATATAAATAGAAAAAAAATATTATGAGGTTACTTTTTTGATATAGATTTTGGATGATGATATCTGATTCAACTATTAATTTAGTAATGTAAATCTAACATAGAAATGGAATTACTATTTCTGATGTATGAACTTGAATCATGCATTCTACTTCGACATTGTATCTGAGTGTTGTCTACTTGATCATGCAACCCTCGACCTATTAATTGGTGGACTATATACCACCCTCTACAAGACTAATCAAGGCTCTTTAAGAGCACTTTTTAATATTTGAATTTAAAGATATAAATCTACAACAATATTCTATGATCCTCTACTCTTCATTTCTTATCATCTTTTATATCTTAATGCCTAAATAGACCAAGACATGTCTCTTTGAAGAGAAATGTCTACTTAAAAGGACATGTCTTTTAGTTAAGCGATTATCATTATTATTGCTTTTTGATATATCAATCGCTTACCTCATTAGTATATTCGCTACCTTCATAAATCAAATTTGTCCTTAATGCACTTAATCGACTGCCCTTAATAATTTTGGCTTGGATTGTAACAGTGACTCTTTTAATAATGTTCTTTAAGAAGACTTCACGTCACCATGATGCCACAGAAGACTCTCAGAGTCACGACTTTGTAACAGATGGTGAATCATACATTTGGTCGACATTCAAACCTGGTGCATTGTGGTATTGACAAATAGGAGTAGCTAGGAAAATACAGTCAATCCTCAACACTTATCCTCTATAGTTGATAATGAAAGCCGATACACCTTTGATATTGCCCTATAATTATTTATTGGAGTCCATAATCACTAAAGGAGCACAAATGAAAGCATAATAATATGTTGTGACTTCATATCACCCGTGCATGGTATGACGATCATAGGAAACGACTTGCGATGTATAAGCTCACTATAGGAATATGTTGGTCCCAATACAAATATTTGACTATCCTCCAGACTTAGACAAACACCTTCTAACAATGTTGCTATCGTGGCAATGCAAATAGTGAAGCCCGATACATTTAAAATCGCATAAGATATGATGTCCCTTCATCTAGCAATGAATGCCACAAACCTATGTAAAACAATATTATGACTTGTTTCTTAATTGAATCACAATGACCTTAGGCCCGATGTTCCATCAATAAGATAGTGGCAAATAAGAACTATCCCACCCCATTAATTTTTTTAACATTTGTTTAGTATCGAATCCAAACAAAACGACTATGGAATACCAATGATAAAATGAGCTGCAAGAAATAACATACGAATTCCAAGATAATACATGATAATATAAAATGTGAATGTAGAATTCCAGTAGTTATATGATCACTCCCTCAAAAACAATAATGCAACAATCCTCTACAAAAGTATCTTAAAATAAATGTGGCAACAATATCAATCATAAAAAAATGCGACATTACAAGTCCTCCTGCCCAAGATTGCTTGACCTCAAAAAATCTGGCTCTAAGATCACATATGAACTGAGGCGGCCTATGAAAACTTATGCTATAAACCCCAAACTACATCCTGCCATCAAGGGCCTTATCCATCATCCGTTGCGCCACTCTGATTTTAGCAATTTGATCCTCGTGTTCAATTTGCATCCATTTCTCATGAAATTCCAAGGAGTATTTGTTGTATAAATCCTTACTAATGAGGTCACTATCAAAGTTATTATTTATTTGCAAAGGGAAATGGTTCATCCATAGAACCAAAATCTCAACATATCCCCTCAAGTTGTTAAGATGAAAATTTTAAGTTTTCCAACCTATTGCAACCATCGCAATATTATAGGAAGAATTATATAGCAATATCTTAGAATGTTGGTAGGAATTATTGTTCAATGTGGTAGAGATAAAATTTTGAATGGTACTTGTAGGACCTCTTACAATTAGCTCCCAAAAATCTAGCAATGGTTCAATAACCGCTTGATCATAAACTGATGTTCTCACCGTGGAAAAAAAAAATGGAAACAGTGACTATTTTGTATAAGGGGTATGGATATAGATATAGTTGAAGTGTCACCCTTTCTTTCAACCAAACTTAAACATTCAATACTTGATTGTTGATCAATAAATCGGGTCCAATTCATTGTCCTACCATGAACTACAATCTCTTGCAATTTTATTGGAGAGTGGTTAGTGATAGTATCACTAGGGTTTGTCCCATTGTTCCAAGCTTGTCTCGACGCTTCATTGATAGGAGATGCACCGGGGTCTCAATTTTTATGGTTGTCTTCAATCTCGTCACAACATTCATGAATAAATTTTTTATTCAATTCAACGAGTGGGTTGTCATAGGTCTCATTCGCTTCAACATCAAACAAGGGATTATTAACAATATGAAAGTTATCCTTAGTTCCTAACTTAGATCCAACTATTTCTAAACTTTTATTATCTGATCATCCTAGAAAATGGTTCAATACATAGGTCTCATCTATGTTGTCCACTTCCTTAATCTTATTTCTTCCCTTGTCTTCTTTCTCCTTGAAGTGTTTAGTTACTTCATTTCAATTTTTTGCATCTCGTAATGCTTGTTGATCATATGTCAATTTAGCTTCTCTTTACTTAAATGAATATAAGGCCTCATGACCTCTAGCTACTAATCTCTTCACACCCACTTCCTTTGGGGTATGAACCTCTAAAGTCTTCAACATGAGGTGTTGAGAATTTAGACTAGGTGGATGGGTGCATGGAAATCTTGTTGCAATATCTAAGCTACAATACTTAGTCTAAAAACTCATCTCATGTTCATCTATGTGTGCATGCATTTTCTTAAGTTTTTGAAAGTTCTCTCTTACTTGAAAAGCTACCATATTGGCATTCTTATCTTTCTCATTCCACCACTCATACAATCGTAGAGTCCTCTCCACATCTTCAACACTATCCATTAGTTCCCTTGGTTTTTTTCTTGTCATTGCTTCATAAAAAATCTTCCTCATTTGCTTGTCTCTTTCCTCCTTTGGATTTTGTGCTTTTGTTGACTTTTCTTTCCATTCTCTCTTTTGTGACCCATAACTGTATTTTGCCAACTTTCAATACCAAAAATATTTATTTAATTGCCTCTAGGTGACTTGAATAGTCATATAACATCTCTTTTGATTCACTTTTGTTAGAAGTACTCTTCTCTTTAGTAACAATTGACTGATTGGAGGAGACCATGCCCTCCTCAAAAGATCAGGCAGAAATATGACCAAAATCCATATCCCTATGTGAATGCACATAATATTATTTATGATCAAAAGTTTCAATCCCTTCTATGTCATCCTCAATGCATGATCCTTGACATAGAGTAAGAGAAACCTTGAGGTTAAAAGGAATTTCACATGCATATTCATAGGCTCATTTTGGTAGTCAAACCAAAAACCTCCTGCATTGTGGAAATGAAAGAAGTTATCATCTATAGCAGATATGAAACCATTATCATTTTTAGCTGGCTTCTCATCTATTGAATCCTTATTAGTGGTTGCCTCATGAACCTCATGAAACCACGTACTTATTTCATTTGTAATAGAAGAAACATATGAAGATTTATCTTCCTCCTTATGAACAATTTCTGGACATACCTTGTATTTTCTTGCATTCAACTTTTGTATGTATAACTAAAGGAACTTCCTCCCATTCATTTTCTAAATTGATCCTCTCTTGCTCTTATTTTTCCAAGCGAGGTTTCAATATTTCCTCACATTGTGTGAATAGATCGAGGAACAATGTATATGTAGATGAAGAGGGAACCCATTCTTGTTTCCAAATAGTCCATAGTATAGATATAGTGGGTCTAGAGAAAACATCAATCTCCTGGATAGTTAGAATCATAATATCTTTCATGGTTGCTAACACACCTTTATCATGTACACTCTTGTAATGGTGTGAATTTTCACCCCTTGCAAATTCCCCATTTCCATATCCTTCACCTTAGAAAATGTGATTCTGATGATGATGTAATCTTGACATTTGCCACCTTTTCCTGTCCACCCGACAACCTATTTTCGTGTCGATGGACAAATTTTGTCAGGGACGCAAGCACACTACACAAGCGTCCATGCATCACACTACTTTCCTAACAAGGTTCCTACCTTTGGAATCTATAAAGGCGTTATGTTTCTCCATTGGACGTGAACCGTAATGCCTCTTTCTCCCTTGATCGACACAAAATGGCTCCTTTACCTCCCTCTTTCGATTCAAATTGCTTAATCTTTCAATCTATCCATCTTCTGACAACTTCTTCACCATTCTTGAACTCTTGGCTAATTTATTGATGCTTTAGTGATCAACTTATACACTTTCAAGCTTCACCATCACCTCCATTGTAGTTGCAAGCTATTGGTTTCTTGGCTCCTCCACTCTGTTTGTTGTGATAGCACTATTGTTGGAGAACTTGCAAGCTCGCTCCTTCCTCTACTTGCCTTGAGAGCACGTAGCTGTGAAGGTGATATCCTCCATTATCACTTACTTTTGCATCATTGTGTTATGTAGTATCATATTATTGTTCGTGTTATTGCTTGGCATCTCTATTTCCATATATTTCTTTATCATTTATCTACACTCGGTTCTATCTGGTTGTTCGTGGAGGTGGAAACACCAAAGCGGGGGATTACTGAGGCAGTCCTCTAAAAATAGCCCCAACATTTTTCCTTTGTCTTGTGTGTAGGTGTTTTTTGGTTGGAGTTGTTTGAGGAATCAAGTTGCAAGGAGTTTGGTATCATTTTCTCACTTCCTTTGTCAATTTGAGCGTAGTTTAGTTAAAGTATTCTTCTTTTTGTACTTTATTCATGTACTTTATTTATGGCATAGCATGAAACTTTATCAATCAAACTGTTAGTTGATTTTCTAGTGTTTTCATCTA
>VDFB02173148.1:0-31206 GCA_007258455.2 Sequoia sempervirens | reverse complement strand
CTATTGGTGACTTAGTCCACTTTTTAATTTCTAAAAATTCAAAAATGGAAACACAAACCCTCAGTTTGCACTCCGATTCATGACAAGTGTCTGGTTCTGAAACTTTGATTTTTAGGTTTGAAAGTGACTTTTGTTGATATTTTTGGTTTTGAAAGCAAGGATAGGTCTTCAACAATTCTTCAACCTAGTCATCAAAGATCTTCAAAACCTCAGAGTGTCTAAATATACAAACACAAAATGAAAGAGAAAGAAATGGTGAATGTTAGGGCATGGGGGTTTTCCTTGGTCAAACCCCTTTTTAGGTAATTAAATCAAATGAAGAAAGAATTTAATGAAGCATCCAAAAATGGAGTTAATACCTTTCCATGATGTTTGATCTTGAATTTTTGCATCAAAACATGAAGAATCTACCCTTGAATGTCCTTGGAAGCTATCTCGATGACTTGCAATGGTAAAACCCTAGCTTGCTTGACTTGAGAACATTATGAATGATGGATGAATGATGATGAGTTATTAATTAGGTCAAATGAGATTGAAAAACCTATATTTATACACAATTATACCCTGATTTCTAAAAATACCTCATCACAAGTCAACCTTAGCTCTTAAGGAATAAAAACCCAAAAGAAATTTTATTTATTTGATTTTTAAGTGAAATGGGACTAAGTCGCCACCATTGGAGACTTAGTCCACTTGGGAATTTTTAAGTGGATGTTGGGAATTGTGATAATTTAAATAATGTTTATCAGGTTCTTCTTCAACAAGACACTTAAGTAAGGCCTGTAAGTGTATAAAGGGGACATTTAAAGGATAAGAAAGGTGTAAATATTGATGACAATCATAGGAAAGTATGAAAGTTTGTTACAAGACTTTACAACACTTTGAATAAAGTCTTATTAAGTTTATTTGGGTGAATTATGATATTATGGTCATAGAAAAGTGTGAATATGTGTTACAACACCTTACAACACCTTTTTGAGACATCAATAAATGCATTTTATTCAATTTGCAAGGGATCAAGACCTAATGTGGATGTGTGAAAAACCTCACAACACCAAATCAATGCCACATTAAGTCAAATTTATCATTAATTAATCCCAAATCAAGCAAGAAAAAAGGGATACTTTTTGCATGTCCACAGTTAGCCCCCACTTAAGTGAGAGGATTAACTTGCTTCAAACTCACACTGAAGTAGACATTCAAGAGGGGTCCAATTGTATCAATACAGATGGTGTAGGATGACAAAGATCAAAGGAGGTTTTGTGAGCCCCCAAGATACAAGATCCTAAGTCAAACCAACATAAGTGCATGAGGACACACACAAATTGAATGACTTGCAGCAAAACCAGATACATAGTCATGCAACAACAAGAACTAGAAAGAAATAAAAAGGTGGATAAAGCTTCTTGACCATTTGTCCAACACATTTTCAATTAGATCTAGGTTGTTTAAAAAATAAATGTATACTCACTTTGGGCCAACAAAACTCTTGGGTATCCACCAGGTGAGAAGGCCAAAGTATACTCACCCTAGGGCCATGGAGCTTCTGGTTATCCGCGGGGTGAGAAATCCATAAGGTGGCTATGGGAAAATTCATGCCTTAGAATGGGATTCCTGCTTAACCATACTAAAGTTATACCTCCCGATAACCTTAATAAGGCACAACAATGAAAATGATTTTTGAGCTTTATGAGGTAAGCAAAACTTTGTATGCTTGACACTCATAGACATTGTAAATGCATGGTAGTGTTGGGAATGTTCACAGGGATTTTTCTTAGTTGGTGCAAGGTCTCATCTTAGGGAACATTATGCTTAACATTTCCAAGAGAGGAAAAGTGCAAATGGTCTCATCTTGTTTCTAAGAGAGGACAAGTGCAATGTCTCATCCTGGGCAACATTGTACCTAATGTTTCCAAGAGAGGAAATCGCAAGAAAAATAAAATCACACAATGAAATGTGAGTGACGATCTATACCCCCACTTTAAAGTGGTTGTGAACACTAGTATTGTGAGAAATTTTTTTAAAGTATAAAAAGAAGACATGAGATCTTACTCAAAAATACCTATGCCAAGTCATATGTTTTTGATAAGCTGCGTCATGAAAGAGGGGTAGTATGTCACATGAGATCCAACTTAAGGCATGCCATCCACATCCCAAGATTACTCTTATATGTTCATGAAAGGTTAATTTCTAGCCAAAAGAGGCAATGATAAGTGACATACGAGGACAAGGCTAGCTAACCCCTTGCCCCCATTTAGTGCAGGACAAAGGTGAGCCAAAATGATTAATGAAATGCATGCTAGAGTAAAAATTGGTATCAATTAGAGGGATTAGGTGCTCCCATATAAGGAAGAACACCAAACTCCTTAAGATGTTGGATTTTATTACTCAAAGCATTGCATTTATTAGTGGAATGACCATGAACTCTATGATAGGTCCAAAATAAAGTCTTGTAATAGCATTTCTTTTGAGTTCTTGGAGGAAGGGATATCAAGTGATCTTGGAGGAGTCTCGACAAGATACCGTCTTTATCTATGGTATAAGATGGTCCTATGGGCTGTTTGAAAGATACATATTACTTAGTATGAGTTTTCAAACTGATGCAAGACTCTTTAGATTGCAATATTTTGTTCTCTCCTTTATAGGATGGTGTAAAATCTAAAAAAATCATTGCATTAGTGTTTTGCATGATGACATTAACATTAAGTGAAGATTTTGTTGTTTGTTTAACGTTGTGTAAAGGATGACTTTTAAGACCACCAATTTCAAGGAGTTTAGGATGCTTTATAGTTAAAGTGGAATTAGAAGAATGTTGTGTGAGAGTGTTGACATTGGGTGAAGGCTAGGAAATTTCTATTAAAGGACAAATACCAAGACCATGAGCTATTTGTTGTGTGATAGGATCTATAGGGTTGCAGATACCTTGTTTGTTAGAACCACATCATTTTCCATTGTATCCAAGTTGTTTCATAAGTTCATACCCTTGTCCATAAAGATTTTTCATTACTTTTTCATTGTGTAGTTGTTTGTTGTTATGTTTTTCAAAGGTTGTTGTGTAATTTATTATGTTTTGGTCTAAAGTGGTTGAAGCAAATGCTTTTGGAGGGTCATCCAAGTTTTGCATTGACATGACTAATTTTTCATGTCCCTCAATCAGGTCTTTCTTTATGATCTTGTACATGAGTGTTGGTGTGAAGTCCAAGGAACCCCAATCATCACCTAATAGCTTTGAATGTTGTCTGGGTTCCATGTGTGTAGTGAATATTAAATGATGCACATTTCTTTTCTTAATGTTCAAATGACTATTTGGATCGGGGTTATCTTTAAGAACGTGCACTTTGTTGTTGTAGATGTATTTCATTTTTTGATCAAGAGTAGAAGGCACACCATTCATTGCATGAATCCATGGTCTTCCTAAGATAAGATTACATGAAATTTCATGAGGCATAACATGTATGGGTGTATTCAATGTGGCCACTCCAGCTATAAGAGGTATAATGATCACCCTAAGCGGTTTTGTTTTGACATTTTCAAATCCCTTAATGGATAAAGAATCAGGTTGAATGTTCAATTGATCAATTCCAAGCCTATCTAGAAGGCTCACACGACACACATTAACCCCTGAGCTAGTGTCAACAAGGATTTGTTTTATCCTTTTTGTTTTGTATTGAGATATGAACATGAAAGAATCATTTTTTTTTTGCACTTCCAAAGGGGGGAGTTCACTTTGGTGGAAAATAATGTCTGTGTTTAATCCTTGAATTATGGATGCTATGTCATTTGGTTGCAGATTAGAAGGGATAGGAAATTTTTGTAAGGATTTTTGAAGCATAGTGTGATAGGTAGGTGAATTTTGAAGAAGGCCCCAAAGTGATATCATGGAAGGAGTGCTTTTAAGTTGCTCCACAAGATCATACTCCCTTAATTAAGGAGTAGAAGGAAAATGAGGCAAAGGTAGGGAAGTTGGGGTTGGTTGTTGTGGGGATGGATTGTTTCTATTGTGATATGTATGAGCAATGATAGTATGACTTGGATGCTGCGATACATTATTCTGAGGTGGATAGAGGGTGAATTATGGTTTGTGTTGAGTTGAAGGTTGGTGGGATGGAATCTAAAGGATGAGTTCATGTTATTTTTTGAGTTTGTAGTTTTTGTGAAGGGGGATAAAGGATGAGTTGAGGTTGAATGATATTAACATCCCGTGGAAAATCATATTCTAACATGGGCTCTTCATCTTCTTCTAAGGGCATAATATCATTATTGTCAATATAATCCTTGTCAATATTGTATCATGATATTCTCCCTAGGAGAATTTTTAGGAGAACTACAAACCACATGTTCTTGAAAAGTAAGGATTGGTTCTTCCAAAATAAATTCATCGTAAATAAGGGAGTTATTAATGGTTGAATATGTTTGATTATTGATAGTGGAGAGGTTAGGGGAAGACTCTATTTGATTGTCCATTGTATCAAAGGTCTCATTCTCTTGTTCCATATTATCTACCCTAATAGGAGATCTTGCAATATGGTCATCCAAGTTTGTAATGTCATCACAAGTGGGGGAGGCATCAAGAGAAGGACCACTATGGTTGTCAAATAGATTGTCCCAAATAGTAGGAGCATTAGGGAAGGGAGGTTCAAGATTCTCATGACTCTTAATAGGTATATCTTCTAACACCAACCTATCCTCGTGGAAAGGAGGAGGGATATTCCTAGGAGAAGGGAAATTTTGATGCTCACGGTTATGGAGACTAGGTAGGGTGATGTTTAGGAATTTTTCTATGATCCCATGTTCTTGTTGTCGAACATCTTCCAAAGGGAATGAGGAGATGGACAATCAAGACTCTCAATGCTTGTATCATCCTTCACAAGATACCTTCATCACTAATAGAAGAGGTATTGGGAGAAGAACAAGTATGATTGGTATGATTGTCTACACTACCATTCTCACCAATGGGCAATGTAATATTAAGGATTGTGGCAATGGTTTGAACATTTTTCTTAATGACCTCATTGTTGTAATCAAAATGGAACTCATAAGAGGGGATGTTGTATTTATGCAATCCATTTTTAACCAAATTAAAACCACATCTCTTGAAAGAAAAAACTATTATCATGGAAATTGCAATGCATGGACTTAAAATGAAATGTTTAAATGCAATTTTCAGATGTGAAATAAGCTAATTTTCTGATTACATTATGCATCAACCTAAAAGATGAAATGTTGGAAATGCAAATTTGAAATTAAAAACAATGCATGAAATGAGATAATTTAGACCAAATCTAATGCAATGCATGTTATAGAAACTCTGCCAATTGATACAGGTAGTTGATGGCAGCAAACAAAAGCTTAAAAATAGGGTTTTTAGCTTTGTAAAAGGTAGTTTCAGGGCTGAATAGGGACTAAGTCACCCAAAGGTGGTGAATTAGTCCCAGTAGGGATTTTTTTGAGAATTTTTAATTTTTTTTTTATGTATTTTGATATTTTCTATGTTGTATGATGCAAAGCTAAGATTCCAATGCAAAACCTCATAAAATTTCAATGATTTAAGATGTAAAAATGCTCGTAATTGAAATGATTTCAAAAATGGCTACCCCAAATTGATGTTTTAAACCTAAATGCTTAAAAAAAATGTTCCTAAAAGTTTCCATATTTATAGTATATGATACTAGGAGGCTTAGGAAGCACATAAATGAGGTTTCAAATGTTGTAACAAACAGTTAAAAATTTGGACTAGGACTAAGTCGCCTAGAATTGTGAATTAGTCCTAGATAGGGTTTTTCCAAAAAAATAGATATTTTTAATTGGTTTTGATGATTTTTAGAATGTATGACCTGAATACTAAAAGAAAATGCAATTTTTAGATGTTTTGCAATGATTAAAATGAAAAAATGTAAAGTATATGCACTGTCACTAATGCAAAGTTTTAAAAGCATAGAATGCAAAGCAATGCAAAACATAATGCAATGTTGATGCAAGATATATCTAGGATGATGAAGGAATCCAAATAAGAAAATAAAATTATTCAAAATTTTGGTTCACCAAAATGTGGGCAATGATTTTGGCATCCTAATACTCTCTTACACTTGTAGGGTTTTTCACCTAAAAGGAGAGGAATTGGGCCTAAAATGCTAATGTCTAAACTCAAAGATTGATGTTATGAAGGATGAAATATTCCTACATATGATGTAAAAATGCAATAAATTGATAAAATGAATGACTTATTAATTCAATATCTAAGAAATGAAAGTTGTTTGAAAACATGTTGTGATATGCAGAATGATAAAATGAATGTAATAAAGAACAAAATAAAGATATTAAAATAAAATTGGGTACCTATAAATTGATGAAGAGTAGAATGGAGATTATAGAGACCTCTGAAATTGTAAAAAATCTAACTTTTGAGCCAACTGGGACATTTACGCCAAGCTAGGTGACTTAGTCCCAGATCGGTGAAACTACTATGTAGCCCATTTCAGCCAAATGGGTATCCAAATCTACAAAAAATTCTAAAAATAGGTTCAGTGGTACTAAGTAGCCAACTTAGTCTACTTCTAAAATTTTTAAAATTTGAAAGTGGAAACAAAAGCCCTCAGTCTGTACGCTAATTTTCAGGCCTGAAAGTGACTTTTTGTTGATATTTTTGTCTTTGCAAGCAAGGAGAGATCTTGAACAAGTCTTCAACCTAGTAATAAATGGTATTAAAACCCTCAAATTGTCTAAATCTACAAAAAAAAAGGAAAGAGAAATAAATGGTGAATGTTAGCGCATGGGGGTTTGCCTTGGTCAAACCCTTTTTTAGGTAATTAAACCAAATGAAGAAAGATTGTAATGAAGCATGGAACAATGGAGGTAATACCTTTCCATGATGTTTGATCTTGAATTTCTATAGCAAAATATGAAGCATCTACCCTTGAATGTCCTTGGAAGCTATCTTGATGACTTGAAATGATAAAACCCCAGCTTGCTTGACTTAAGAACATGATGAATGATGGATGAATGGTGATGAGTTATGAATTAGGTCAAATGAGAGGGAAAAACCAATTTTATACATAATTATGCCCTAATTCCCAAAAATACCTCATCATAGGCCAACCTTAGGTCTTAATGAATAAAAACCTGAAAGAAATTTTATTTTATTTTAATTGTTTAGCCAAATGGGACTAAGTCGCCACCAATGACAACTTAGTCCACATGGGAATTTTTTAGTGGATGTCAAGAATTGTGATAATTTAAATAATTTTTATGGGGTTCTTCTACAACAAGACACTTAAGTAAGGCCTCTAAGGGTATAAAGGGGCCATTTAAAGTAGAAGAAAGGTGTAAATATTGATGAAAAGTCTAGGAAAGTATGAAAGTTTGTTACAAGACTTTACAACAATTTGAAATAGGTCTTAGTAAGGTTATTTAGGTGAATTATGATATTATGGTCTTAGAAAAGTGTGAATATGTGTTACGACACCTTACAACACCTTTACAAGACATCAATAAATGCATTTTATTCAATTTGCAAGGGCTCAAGACCTAATGTGGATGTGTAAAAAACCTCACAACAACAAATGAAGGCCTCATTAAGTCTAATTTATCATTAATTAATCCCAAATCAAGCAAGCAAAAAGGGATACTTTTTCTGTGTCCACACTAGCACACTTCTTTCAGCATTTAGGAAGTTTTTCCTTTGGTTCAATACATCCAAAAATCATTTAGATGCACTCTTCACTTCCCTTCTATCACAAAAATATGATCAACTTGAATTTGGACAAGATCTTCCACTTATGGTCTTTCTCTTTCAATTGCTTACATATACATAATAATGCATTACACATCCTCATTCAACTCACTCGACCTAGATCAACTAGGTTTATAATATTGTAGGGTATGTGCAGGATCATCATGGAAAAAACAAGCCCTTGAGTGGCAAAAAATTCAGAAAAATCAAAGTTAGGAAACTTGACGTAAAAATTTGAATAAGTTATCTATATTATTTCAAAAATATGTAAGAATAGAATCTGTAGGAAATTGAATTTAGTTTCTAAACTACTAGGTTTTTTTAAAGAAAGAAAAAATCTATCTGGTGAAAATTTGAAATTTCAATGCAGTAGTACTTAAATTTCAAGGAAAAAATAAGTAGGTGGTTGTCTGACCACCCTAACCACAATAAAATGATAATATTTTTTTATAATATTTTAGATATAAGTAGAGGACTCATGTGCCGATGTGATGCATTTTTTTATTTTATTTTTTTCCAATCAACTAATTAACTATGAATTTTTTATTACGTATTTTAAAAAATACAAAAAAATCATATGTCCAGGACCACCTTAACTTGGTCAAAACTTCATGAAATTCATTTTTTTTTAATCCTATATTATACAAAGCATAGAATGTGATGCATTTTTTGGATTCAAAAAATGTGATATTTGAAAGCTATAGATATTTTCAATCCCTATCAATCAAAACTTTATTCATAATTTAAATAGAAAATGAATAATAATTATTTATTAAATTCAAAGTAAAGAATAATTTATATTGTTGGAAAGTTGAGAATCTCTTTTAAAAACCCTTTTTGTTTCATCATTTTTGGGTAAAAAAAAAGTCATCAGCGACATATCGCCACTTTTTGGCCCATCATGATCCTGCACATACCCTGTAGTGTAGGAAAAAGTATCACGTTTACACACTTAATTTGGGAATAATAAATAATAAAATGAGCTTAATTATTCCTTAATTTAGTGTTGTAATATTTTTTTCATATTCACACTAAGTTTTTACAGCCCTTTTTAATTAAAATGGACTTAATGATGCCTTATTTTTGGTGTTGTAAGGCGTACCTTTAAACTTTCACATTAATTTAGAGCGTTATTAATTGATTGAGAATAATTTTCCTTAATTTTCCTCTTTAATTCAAATCCAAACCTAATTAAATAAAAAATTTGAGGGATAAAACCTGACATTCATAAATGCCATTTCACAACACTTAACTTTGGAAGATGTGTGTCCAAGGTAAGTGACCTAAGACCCATTCACCATAGGGAAAATGGGTCAACACTTAGATCTAGGAACCTATTTTTACATAATGTTTAACACTAACCAATGTGTGCCCTAAGTAAGTAGCCTAAGACCCATTCACCCTCTAGTGAATGGGTCCTCACTTAGACCTAGGACCCCCCTTTAAAATATTATTTTGGTAGTATTTTAATTATTTCAAATCTATAATTCAATTTCAGCTTAAATTATATTTTAATTTTGGGAATTAATCACAAGATATGTATAAAAAAGAGGTTATTTCACTATGCTTCACCTTGCAATTTCAAGCCTTCAAATATTGTAGCAAGTTTATGAGCAAGTGTGATCAAGAGCATACAAGATAATTTTCAAGGAATTCAAGGGTAGATTTATTGAATATTACTATAGCAATCAAGATTCATTTGTCATGTTAAATATTTCTTCATCATGCACATTGTTTGAGCTAAAATGGTGATGTAGTGTTCAAGATCAATTCAAGCATATCAAAGTAATTGTTTCACACCAAGTTTCATGATCAAGATCTACATTCAATTTGGCTACTTCATGCTAGTTTGCATATTTATACTCCAAGGTTTCAAATAAGCTTTGGTGAGTTGTTACATATTATTTTCCATTCATCATTCTATCAATCTTTTCTATTTCATTTCAAGGTTTAATTAACAAAACGGGGTTCGACCAAGGAAAAACCCCATTCACCTAACAAACAAAATTTTCTCTCCTTGATGTGTGATTATATATTTTAGGTTGAAGATCATTTAAAGAGAAAATTTGAGGAAAGTTACAAAGTTGTCAAAATTATCAAATCATGGAAACTCTTCTATAGAGTTTATTTTTGTCTATTCAAAAGTGAACATCTGGAATCTAAGAGTGTAGTATGAGCATAGTAGAACCTAGAAATAAATTTATAGAAACCATAGCAAGGACCCATTCACCATAGGGGGAATGAGTGCTTAGTGAGTTTCAAAAGGTGACATTTGGTGAAATGTAAACAACAATTTCCCTTTTCCAGATCTACCTTTTGATTACTATTACTGCCAAATTTGATTACTATTCTTCATTTGAATCTTATAACACACATTTTAAATGAAACTAGGGAAATAGGTCATTTATAGTTCACCAATCCTATTTTGGTGTACATATCTCATTTTTCTTTATGTTTCATTTTTGTGAGCTTGAGTTTGATCCTTGTATTTTCTAATTTGGAGTCCTTTTTCATCCTAGATTTAGATCTTGCACTCATTTGCATCTCTTTGCATTGAATTAGGTCTCATTCAGGGTTTCTTGTTTGTATTCAACTTTGCATTTCATTTAAGGGTTTTAGTATTGCATATTTTTCATTCTTTAAATATGAAAGATACAAAAAAAATTAGTCATCTTGCATATCATTTAACATAACATTCATTCACATTTGAAAATTGAAACAAAATTTGGATATAAAAATAGGTTTTCTAGGTTGTAATTTTTTCACATTTTACATTTGCATTTAATCATTAAATTTCACAAAAAAATAAAATTGAAACTTGTATAAAACCATAATCTTGAAATCACCAAAAAAACTCAAAAATCTATAAGAAATTATTTCAAAACCCTCACCTAGGACCCATTCATCCTAGGGTGAATGAGTCCCTGATTAGGGTCATAATCTAATTTTTTGGGCATTAATACATTCATTTCTACATTCCTATTTGTTGTTTTCACATCTTTGTTTATGTTTGTAGAATTTTTGTTTGATCAATTTGATCATATATAGCTTATTTTGATAAAGTTAATGCATTGTGTTGTTTCAAAATTCCATTTACAAGACTTCATTTTCATATTTTTACATAGTGTAATTAGAAAATTACCTTATTAGAATCTGAAAAGTGCATTCTAGGTCATTGCATTGCATTTTAGCCTCTTTCCATCTTGGGTTGGCATTGATTTTGTAAAACTTGTATGAGATTCAGAACTTGGTTTCCTATTAGCAATACTATTTTGAGACATAGTTCAAGACTCATTTTATCTCATGATACACTATTTTTCATGGATCTTAAGTTTTCTAACTCTCTTTCTAATAGTGTTGATAATCAACCCTCTATGGATCATAGCATGCATACCTCATTTCCAATGAGTTCCTTACCTACAACCAATGTGAATGATGTTGTTCATATCATGCAAGAAAACATAAAAAGAATGGATGAAGGCCAAGAAAAATTACAATACTTTGTGCTTATTGAAAGGATGAACATTAGTATCATTTCTACTTTACAAAATCCAAGGAAAATGCTTAAAATTGAACATGGAATAGAATGTTTTTGTAACCTCGGTTGCTTCCTTCATGAGAAATTAAACAATCAAAAGAAAGATAAAATACATGCCTCAGTCAACTTTATTGAAGCTAAACCTCCTACAAGAAAAAACCAAAATTCCCCTCAATATTTCTCTATCACAAAATGACATAATCAAACATGCACCTGATGGTCCTCATCCCATAGTTGGAAGAGTAAATGAGAAGCCTACCAATGGGATATTAATTGATCCCATATGTGTAGAGAATGTAATCACTAAATAATTTCTCTTTGTACATGAAATTTATCAAGATACATATGATAAAAAGAAAGCATGGAACAAACAACATAATGGTTTTGCTTGTCCTACAATGGGCTCAATAAATCTCCCTCTAAAAGTTGGATTGAAAAAATTAAATGTCTCATTCACCATCATCCCATCATCTCACCATTTTTTTGTGAAGTTAGGCTATCCATGGCTTCAATCCATGAATTTTATCCTATCAATTGTGCATAAATGTCTAAAGTTTCCCTTTGGAAATCAAATCTTTACTATGCATCATAGTGGCTTTAATCATGTGTCTTCCTATGGGAAATTTTCATCAGATTTCTTTTGGCCTAATTGTATTGAACCTATTAGACCCCACAAAGACTTCTTTTTAAAATCATATAAAAAATTTCTTTACTAATTGTAAAGCACATAGAACAATTGTTGCTTAGAAATATGCCTCAACCCATGATTGAGCCACCTATCCTTGTTGAAACAATGCTTGAACCAAAATCCCTTCAAAACATCCAAAAGCAGCCTACCATTTCATATAAGAGACCATCAGACAATCAAACCAATCTTGGTGTGCCTCCTAAAAGAAAACATGTTTACAAAGATAAAGAGAAAGTGGTTGAGCAACTTCCCTTGGTTCCTTCTGCTCCTCCCTTAAGTGAAGAAAATAAAACTATGATTGAAAAACCCACTCCTACTCAATAAAAAATTGACAATAGATTACAAATAAATCAAAATGATAGAGAGTGTATGTTGGAAAATCAAGGACAAAAAACTGAGAGAGGGGGGGTCAATCAATTGTCTCAAAATATTTAAACTTTTTCAAAATTTACTTTACTTAATCTCAGATCTGATTAATAAAGAACACTAACAAAGACCACAAAGCCACTGTCAAAACATAGATCTTCATAACTTGAAAAAAATTTCATGTGGATCTCTGAAACTTTTGGTGGATGGACTAGATACACTCAGCAATAAACCCTTTAGTCTACAGTAGTTGATTTTCAACTTACAAAACAAGACACCTTCATGACCTTCATAGTTCCACTAGGAACCTGGAACTCTTTCTTTAACAATTTTCTCAATATCCTCGACTTATACAACCTTCAATACAATAATGCTAATAGTGTTGACATCAATGACAACCACATATCAGCAACACAATCACAACATCCAACAGTGTAGGAACAAACATCGTGTTAATGCTCATATGTTACAAACTAAAGAAGAAAAGAGAAAAATAGAAAATAAAAAATTTGAACTCTCCTGAAGCAAAGTGTGATGATTCTATACCTTTGCTACAATGCAAACAAGAACTTTCCAGACACATTATCATTTGACCTCCTATTGTGATTAATTTAGATGATGACACTAATATTGTGAAGATTGATGAACAAGTGGCTAATTAGTTGAATTCATTGTTCTCACCTTCTATGATCTTAAATGACAATTCATTGTTCCTAGTTCAACACTTGACATTGTCTCGTTGGCTAGTTGTTTTCCTTCCATGCATACTAATCAAGATTGGGATGCAGACAACTTGCTTATAGGTTGAATCACATGTTCCCTAGTAGTATTTTTCATTTTTTTCCTTTTCATATTTCTTTATGTGGTTGTGCATACGTAATGTGATCCCTCATAATGTTCTATTTGATTTATCTCTATTTTTGTGCATTCCTCTATATGTATCTACATTCTTCTCTATTTTGTAAACATTTTATTCATTCCTTGTGTTTTCCTTTTGGGGATGATGCAAGGCGTCAAAAAATTTAGGTCTCTTCCATGTTGACTCAAAAATATTTTCTTTTTTTTCACTCTTTATGTGTCATTCTTCCCATTTTATGAGTATTTCAAGAATTATGATGTTTTTGAGATCTATAACAATGTAGCAAAGACATACTGAGTGCAAATCCATAGATCCCATTTGTATTTTTTGGGCCATCTCCTCTTTCCTTTTTCATGATGTAGCTTCATTTTAGAAACATATGACTTGGAAGAGGGCATTATGAGTAAGCTCTCATGTCTTAGGATTGAACATTGGCTACTTTAAAGCAATTGCTCATAGCAATGGTGTTAGCAACCACTTTAAAGTGGGGGAATACACTAATAATATCATTTGACATTTCCATGTTTCATGGTGTGAATTTATTTTTTCTATGATGCATCCTTTTCTTGGTAGTGTCATTGGGTTTGATGTCCTCTAAGAGTGCACTATTTCTTAGTGTACAAATTTCCTCTTAGTGGTGATGTGATGCACTACATTACCTAAGTTGTGAATATTTTACTCTTGAATTGTCCCATATTGTAGACATTAGGCATGATGTTCTGTAAGAAGG
The DNA here is from genome assembly GCA_007258455.2 of Sequoia sempervirens. Lineage (NCBI taxonomy): Eukaryota > Viridiplantae > Streptophyta > Pinopsida > Cupressales > Cupressaceae > Sequoia > Sequoia sempervirens. The sequence goes on along the minus strand of VDFB02173148.1, from coordinate 17,296 downwards.
AGACCTTACATGAACTAAGAAAAACCCTTTGAAATAAAACTTTTACTAGCATTATTGTTCATAAGTGTTAGCATAAATCAGCTTGTTAGCCTTATGATGCTTGAGACACTAAATTCAAGGCCACCAAATATAACACACCTTTCTTTCCTAAGAATCCTTTCCTTGTTCATACATTTTTAGCATAATGTAGCTTATTAAGCCCTATGAATCTTCAACTCTAAATTAAAGGCCACCTATCATAACACACCATTCTTTCCTATGGATCCTTACCTAGCACTTGGTGCCTTATTAAATTTTTCAAGAGGATAGCTTCAATATGTTATGGGAGCCTAATATGATTCTCTCATTTTCCACCCTTTTAGGATACTCAACTAGTGGACATCCTAAGGTTCCACTACCTCAAAGTTAATGCGAAAAAAAAGAAGTTGATGCATTATATGTGTTTCATGCTGATCGGACAGTCTAGGCTTGATCTTCCTAGTTTGTGATGTTGTATGACTGTGTGTCTTTGTCATTGTTGCATACATAAGTGTCTTGAATGTCTACTTTAGTGTGAGTTTGGCATGGGATCATTTTCTCACTAAAGTGTGGGAAAAATGTCATGTAGGAAAAAGTATCCATTTTTTCACACTTAATTTGGGAATAAGTAATAATAAAATGAGCATAAATATGCTTTAATTTTGTGCTGTAATATGTTTTTCATATTCACACTAAGTTTAGGGCCCTTTTTAATTAAAATGGACTTTATGGTGCCTAATTTTTGGTGTTGTAAGGTGTATCTTTCAAATTTTACATTAATTTAGGGCTTTATTCATTGATTGAGGTTAACTTTCCTTAATTGGCCCCTTTAATTCAAATCCAGTCCTAATTAAATGTAAATTCTTATGGATAAAACTCAACATTCATAAATGGTATTTCACAACACTTAAATTTGGATGATGCGTGTCCTAGGTAAGTTTCCTAGGACCCATTCACCATAGGGAAAATGAGTCCTCACTTAGAATTAGGATCCTATTTTTACATAATGTTTAACACTAATCGATGTGTGTCCTAGGTAAGTGGCCTAGGACCCATTTGCCATATGGAAAATGTGTCCTCACTTAAACCTAGTGACCCCGTTTAAAATATGTTTTGGAAATATTTTAATGATTTCAAATCTATAACTCAATGTCAGCTTATGATATTTAAAATTTGAAAACTAATGAAAATTTGTGTATAAATAAGAGGTTATTTCACTATGTTTCAGCTAGCAATTTCAAGTGTTCGAGAATTGTAGAAAATTTATGAGCAAGTGTGATCAAGAGCATTTTCAAGTCATTCAAGGGTATATTTATTGAAAATTATTGCAGCAATAAAAGATTCATTTTTCATGTCAAATATTTCTTACATCATGCATGTTGTTTAAGCTAAAATGGTGATGTAGTGTTCAAGATCAATTCAAGCATATCAAAGGCATTGTTTCACATCAGTTTTCATGATCAAGATCTATGTTTATTGAGGTACTTCATCCTAGTTTGTAGATTTATACTCCAAGGTTTCAAATAAGGTTTGGTGATTTGTTACAAATTGTTGTTCATTCATCATTCCTTCATGCTAAATTCTATTTCATTTCAAGGTTTAATTATCAAAATGGGGTTTGACCAAGGAAAAAGGCCATTCACCTAACAAACAACATTTTTCTCTCTTTGATGTGTGACTACAAATTTTAGGTTGAAGATCATTTGGAGAGAAAAATTGAAGTGGCAAAGCTATAAAAGTTGTATGAAAAATTGTCAAATCATTAAAACTCCTCTACAAACTTTATTTTCGATTGTCCTATAGTGAACACCTAGAATCTAGAAGTGTAGATTAAGCAAAGAAAAACCCATAAAGGATTTTCTAGAAACCATAGCGAAGACCCACTCACCACAGGGAGAATGAGTTCTTAGTGAGCTTCAAAAGGTGACTTTTGGTGAAAGGTACACAAAATTTTCCCCTTTCCAGATCTTCCTTTTGATTACTATTTATGTCATACTAGATTACTATTCTTCATTTGCATCTTATAACACACATTTCAAATGAAACTAGGGAAATAGGTCATTTATGGTTCATTAATATTATTTTGGTGAACCCATCCCATTTTCCATAAATTTCAAATATATACATGATATTACATTGATTACATTACATCTCAACCAATAACACCAAGAATGCTATAATTACAATTCAACCAAAGATCAAAAATATAATATGAAATGTGTAAGGGGAAAAACAAAAAAGGACTACATGCAACACTAAGAAGAGGATCATTCCTTGTGAATTCTAATGCATTCTTAACTTGGTACTAAACATTCTTCACAACATTGGTCTTCAAAGAACAACATTTGTATGCTTCACACATTCAAATTAGGTCATCCTTAAGTTAGAAAAAATGAAACCTATAGCATGTTGACCATTACAACATTTGCAAAACTCACAAAATATTAAATATTACTTATGCTTATCCTAGGTGAGTCAGTATTACCCATACAACACCTCCAACAACTCCTTGAAATCCATGAAATCTTGAACTTGTGGTGCACACCTTCAACATACATTAGACGACCAAGCAAGAGCATAACCTACCAACAACTCCATTCTAGACCAAAAATTGTTTCATAGAAACCAAAAATACCTTGAATTTTTTTAAAAAACATCACATGAGAATAAGGAAATCTCTCATACAACCATTTCACAACTTTAGGTAGCAACAAGTTGGTGCAAACCAATGGACATTGAAACCAATCACTAGAAAACATAGCCCTAAACATTGTCACTTATAACTTTCTCTATAGAAGGATAATTGATATGAAAATTTGGATATAGCACCTTCACAACTTTATTTACTTTTCTAAACTATATAGTCATATATACAAATATGGAGGAATGCAGAGTGAATATTTGAACCACAATGAGCATGATCAAAAAAATAACATCTCCTTCATACTGTCACTTCCAAAACACCTTTCCTATAACTCAAATGAACTGAAACTTGTACCACACATGCCCTAGCACACAAAGGATATATCTTCCAAAGCATAGGATCAAAGCATCACAAATAGAGAGATAAAGACCATCTCTTAGAGACTCTCGCAAACAATCAACCAAACAACAAAGTTCACTTTTGACAACACTAATAATTGAACTTATAAAGCTACAACAATCTCAAACATAATTTTGACATTAATGAAAACCAAACTGCAACAATGCTAGATAGTTAAGAAAAGACCTCAAGATGGTCAAATACCCAACTAAAATGATGACTTGGTAGAAGTGTAAACTAGTACTTGGGTAACTAGTCTATAAATCCAAGTAAATTGTATTCTATTAATAGTCTAAATATTTGATATCTAATTTTTTCTTTGACAATAATTTTTAAAATATATGCAAGAGGACTAATGTGGTAATGCTAATGGGTTTCTTTAATAATTACACTATATAAAGTGGGAAGTATGCTTGTACCTGTATAATGGATAGATACAACATGTCTACGCCTAAGCATAAAAAGAAGGGAATCAAGACCATAAGTTCTTAGAAGGAGGATACATAATCTATGAATTTTAATTATGTAAATAGGTTTAGGAAAATTATGTTTAAATAATTTGATTCTATGTAGTCTAGAAAAATACATCAGATATGTTGGGAGCTAAAATTCATAGTTAACTTATGTAAAATTCTAGTATAAAATACTAAAAGAAATATTAAGATGCTTGCAATTTGCAAGGGTCAGAATCACCTAAATCATTTAAATCGAGTAAGGATCATATGATTCTTTTGATGAAGCACCACAGTAATTAATCAAAATATTATCTATAGCATAATTATCATGTGTAATAATCTAACCAAATTATTTGATATGTGGGTATGTGTAGGATCATGATGGGCCAAAAAGTGGCGATATGATGGGTATGTGGCTGATGAATTTTTTTTACCCAAAATTGATCAAATGAAAAGGGTTTTTAAAGGAGATTCTGAGCTTTCCACCAATAGAAATTATGATTTACTTTTAATTTAATAAATTATTATTATTCATTTTCTATTTGAATTACGACTAAACTCTTGATTGATAGGTTGATTGGAAAACATCTATAGGTTATGTGTAGGATCATCATGGAAAATATAGGCCCTTATGTGGCAAAAAAATCAGAAAAATCAGAGTTAGGCAACTTGACATAAAAATTTGAATAAGTTATCTCTATTATTTCAAAAATATATAACAATAGAATCTATAGGAAATTGACCGTAGTTTCTAAACTACTAGATTTTTTTTTTTAAATAATCTATTTGGTGAAAATTTGAAATTTTAATGCAGTAGTACATAAATTTCAGGTAAAATATAAGGAGGTGTCTTTTTGACCACCCTAACCACAATAAAATGATAATAATTTTTTACAAGATTTTAGATATAAGTAGAGGACTCATGTCCCGATGTGATGCATATTTTTTTGTAATTTTCTTCCAAGTAAATAATTAATTATGAATTTTTTATTACAACTTTTAAAAAATATAAAAACTCATATGTCGACCACCTTAACTTGGTTAAAACTTCACAATTTTTATTTTTTTTTAATCTTATAGTATGTGAAGCATAAAATGTGATGCATGTTTCAGATTCAAAAAATGTGATATTGTTTGAAAGCTATAGATGTTTTTCAATTAACCTATCAATCAGGACCTTAGTCCTAATTCAAGTAGAAAATGAATAATAATTATTTATTAAATTCAAAGTAAAGCATAATTTATATTGGTTGAAATCTAGAATCTCCTTTAAAAACCTTTTTCATTTCATCAATTTTGGGTAGAAAATAGTCGTCAACCACATACCCTACACATACCCATCATATTGCCACATTTTGGCCCATCATGATCCTACACATACCCTATATAGCTTTCAAATAGTATCACATTTTTGAATCCAATACATGTGTCACATTCTATGCTTTGCATACTATAGGATCAAAAATAAAATTGAATTTCATGAAATTTTGACCAAGTTAAGGTACAAACATATGAGTTTTATATTTTTTAAAAGTTGTTACAATAAAAAATCCATAATTAATTATTTACTTGGAAAAAATTACAAAAAAATGGATCACATTGGGACATGATTCCTCTACTTATATCTAAAATCTAATTAAAAAATAGTATCATTTTATTATGGTTAGGGTTGTCAAACAAGCACCTACTTTTATTTTTTCCCTGAAATTTAAGTATTACTCCATTGAAATTTTAATTTTTCGCCAAATAGATTATTTACAAAAAAAATAAAACTTGTAGTTTAGAAACTGCATTAAATTTATTATAGATTCTATTCTTACATATTTTTGAAATAATATAGATAACTTATTCAATTATGTCAAGTTGCCTAACTCTATTTTTTTTTAATTTTTCGCCACTTAAGGGCCTATTTTTTCCATGATGATCTTGGACATACCCATGTTTAATGTCTACAAATTTAATGAATATAAGGTCTATGAAAAAATTGAAGATATTTAAGAATTATAGTAAAATTCTTGAAGTTTAATAAGTTATTAAATAATATTTCAAAGCTAATTCCTCAATGTATGTTGTTTATATCCTCCATAATAGTCAAAAAAATTCTCAATATTATTTAAACTAATTAAATATTAGCTCTATACATCCAAATAAAATCTACTAATGGAAACCATTAAAAAATGTTGTTAGAGGTCATTGGAAGACCTAAACTATGCTAGTGATTTACTAGGATTTGCAAGCATGAATGAACTTGAGATAAGTTGAAATATTTGTGAAAACCAAAATATCCTTAGAAATTCTACTCTATGAATAATTGTGTTATGAATATACCTCAATATTGTGTCGCTTCTATCTCTATGAAATCTACCTTCCACTCAAATTTTTGAGGTTAGTAGGTAATTATGGAGGATATTTTGATTGATTCATCTATTAGGTTCAAACCTCTTAACATTGATTGACTTGAGACAACGAAAAATTGATATGCCAACCTCATATTTTTTCATATATATCACTTGTTTAACTTGGGATTAAAATTGAATTAAGTTAAATGTAATATGATGCTTCAAATCTAACAAGAGTCATATCTAAATAATTTATCCCTAAAGTGTTAGGATTCAGGCAAATTGGAGCGATAAATATTAACAATTATATGTAGTTTAAATAACCTAGAAACAACAATGAAGAATAAAAAAAGAGACCAACACAAAATTTAATGTGGTTCACCCAATATGGGATACATCCATAGAAAACTAGTCATTCAATGATTTTGTTATCTAGTGCAAAACATATTACAATCTTGTGAACATAACATACATCCTAGCCACTTATAATAAACTTTTTAGAACCTTCTAGAATTAGGGTTTTACAAGGTGATTTTTCATTTGACATGTTAACGGGAAAAACTTGATATGTAAATAGGAAGAAAACCTTGATGTTTCAATAGGGGAAAAAAACCTTGATGTGTTAACAAATTTTCTTTTTGAGGCAATGTCGTAAACCCCATTGATGTGGTACAAGTTTATAGTATTTGCATGATCAATCATCTTATACCTACATAAATTAGGCCTAAATTTTTTATTATGTTAGACTAGTTAGAGCATGTCACATGTATACTCTAGAATAACATAATTCTTCAACAGGCTTGAATTTTTTCATCAAGAATTGAATTTAAATTATTTTATCCTAAGCATGGAGTCACTGAAAAAGTAACCCTTCTACATTTTATGACTTGTCCGGACCCTCCTTATGATTTTGGCTTAATATTTCCTTTATTTGGTGTTGTAATGTGGATAACACATTCAAATTAGGTCTTGGGCCCTTGTGAACTAATGGAATTTAATGGTTCCTTGCAAAAGTGTTGTGTGTGATTTGCAGGGCTAGGTTGCAAAGTTTTCAAGAAGCAAGGTTGGAATTTTTTTTTCAAGTTTTCAAAGTTGCTAAAGTTTTCATCAAGCCTTGAAGAAGCTTGGAGAAGGTCTACATGTGGATTTTTGTAGTTTTAGATCTGGAAACCAATAAAAAAGAGCAGAGCAGACCAAGATGCACATAATACAATTTAGAACATCCAAAAAAGTAAAAGTGCACTGAGTCACCACTATTGGTGAATGAGTCCCATTGTCCAAGTCTGATAGAGATTTTTGCACATTTGGATACCGTTTTGGCTTAAACCTGTTTCTGTATATTTTCCCCAAAACTGGGCTGATTAGCCTAGCTTGGAGATTGAGTCCCAATCAACTCCAACAATAGATTTTTTAGTGATCCAGAGCTCCATTCTACCTTCTTTAGCCTTCCAAGTGTACACTTCCAATCTCATAACCTTTTGTTACACTTTTTTCACATTCTTAGGTCATTTAGAGTTAGTTTGCATATCACATTGTGTTTTCCAATTCATTATCTTTTCCAAGTTTATACTTGGTGGTGAGCCCCTCATTAGCTATCATTCAATCTCTGGGATATCCCTATTGCAAGATTTCAATCTTCTTTGCATTGAGTTCTCTAGGTTTATCCTTGAGTGGAGCCTCTTTGAAAGTGGGTGTGAATAAATCATCATCATTCCCACACCTATTTTCTTTAGTTCCATTTTGGTGAACATGCATTTAGGACATCATTATTCTGATTTGAAGTGCATTTACATCCTAGATTTAGCTTGAATTAACATTTCATTATATTTTGCATTATTTAATTTGCATTCTAGGGTTTCAATTTTTGCATTACTGAAAAGCTCATTTAGCTTGCATTATTGCATAAATAATTTCATTGAAAATCAATAAAATTCTACATTTGCATATGAAATTTGAATCATAAAAAATTGTAGTCACTCAAATAATACTAACATTACGCATCTAAATCTGACTAATTAACATCAAATTCCTTGATTAATCAAATAAAGTAATTTATTAGATTAATTCACCAATGTTCATCAAGTTGATTTAAATAAATCAACTTATTTAATCAAATCCCTAAAGTCTTCTCATATGATTTAATAAACTAAATCATTTAAATCAAATATTAAATCCCCTAAATTCCTCCAAGTTAATTAATTTTGGATTAATTAACTCCTAATCCTAATTATCCATTCTCTATCTTTTGAATCAACCTTGGTCAAACTCAACCCCTTACTAACCCACCCACTTCACATGAAAATCAAATCTTTTAATTATCTAATTCTCATTTTCCCTCACAAAGGCATATTCTAAGCGAATATTCCTTCATTAACTCCATTTATTTGAATTTATTTCCCAAACAATTTCCCTCCAAAACATCTCAACTATATTCATTTAATTCCTCTTACACCTCTCAAATCCTCAACCACAAGCATCAACTATGCACATTCTCTGAAATGTCCTCCAACTTCACCCATTAGATTTGTGACAAGTGTCACAATCTTATTGAATCTCCTTTATTCCCACATTCCTCCCATTCCTCAATTCTTCAACCCTTCAATCTATAAATAGAAGCCACAATCTCATGCACAATCTTAGCATTTGCATCTTTGTATCTTCATCATTAGAAGCTTATCAAGGGGGTGGGAAAGGGAATCCTTTTCACATCAAAGGAGAACCACTCCCACTATTTGATAAGGTATGAACATGCTTTCAATTAGTTTCTTTTATCGTTTATTGTTTTGATTGCAAATTATCAATTTTGTTTGAATATCTCATAGGGATGCTTGATTTGGTTTGCTTAGTTTGACTAACAAATGCTAATGCTTGTTTGTTTGTGAGCAAGTCTAGAAATAGTATCCACATATTTGTTCCCACCATGGGGCTCTCTATTCCTATCTATTTATGAGAAATGCATTGTACATGAATAAAAAGTATTTATTTTTGTTCTTAATTGGTTTGAATGCATTAAAACAGAATAGAAATTCTTTATTTATGATCATAATCAATTTTCAAGATACCTAAAGTTTTAATATCAATCCATTCCATAGATAGGAAAGTACAATCTTTATTCCTATCTGTAGATGCATAAAATTGGTCATATCTAATTAATCGTGGCATTTAATTAAATATTTATTATTGAATTAATTTCTCTAAAGTCTTCTACATATGATTAAATTTAATTAATTTAATTATATTGTTCATTCAATTTATTCTTCTATGATGATTAAATAAATCAATTTTTATTTAATTATTCCACATCCATATGTCTACTTGATTAATTAAATAAATACACTTTATTTATTTTAATTAATTATCACTTTTTGAATTTAATTAAGTATTTTTTATTTAATTAAATTTAATTATTTTTCAAATCTTTCTTTTGGTTAATTAAATATCTTATTTAATTAATTTCATTTACATACCATTTCTTAAAGGTTTAATTAAATATCTCTATTTAATTATGAAATCTTCCAATATTCTTCAAATCTAGGGTAAATATTCTATTTTAAGAAAAACCTCTGTGTCACCCATAAATAAATAATTGAATTTTATAATTCATTATTTATCTTCTTCAAAATCTTTCCATAATATTACAAAAAGATGATTTTTAACAAATCATCTTCGTCATCTTATCTTACCTCTTTTAGAGAAAAGAAAAAAAATCTTGCTTTATGTTTTCTTTTGTTTTTCTCCAGTCTTATCCATCCTCAACCGTTCGATCTGCCAAGAATTTTCACAATCATTGATCATATTAGCCAATCAAAAGCTTTTGAAAAACTCTATAAATAGCACAACCAATCCAAGTAAGGGTGACACAACACACATCTGAGTAATTAGAGATTAATTTAATTTTAGCAGTATAGCGTTATAGTTTCATTATTCATAGCATCATCATAGTCTGTCATTTTCAGCAATCACATTTAGCTTTAGGGCAATCATGTCTTAGCATTACATGCATTTCATAATCAATCTCATTCTTTAGGAGTGTTAAAACTATAAAATTCTGAAAAATTTGCAAGTTGTTCATACCCATGAGTTTTTGAATGAGTCCTTACCATAAGCACAAAATCCTCTCTTCACAACATTTTGCTCATATTTTTCCATGTGGTTCCTATTAAATCCATCAAGTCTTGAATATCTCATAGTATAATTCTTATCAGCATGATTTGATGAGGGTCCCCCTGATCCATAATGCTTTCTTTTCCCAATATACATCTATTGTAGTCTATCAACAAGACTTCTTTGATGTCACACCGATCGGAATTTATCTACAGGAACCTATAGGAAGGACACAACTTATTGTCTCAGTGACAGAAGGTATATTGACCAGATAAGGTCTCGGAGTGATGTCTTACTGAACACTTCATGTCTTACCAACCGGCAAAAGAAAGAACATATCGGAGATAAATTTTTCATTGGAATAAGTCATAGCGACCCATATGTCACACCAATGAAGATATACATATCGGTAAGAGTCAAAGCATCAAAGTGAAGTCTTATCGAATTTTCCAGGTCATGCCGATAAAGCATAAGGGGATTATATCCAATAACTATGAGAATGAGCTCATGCTGTCTTACTGACCCATATGTTACACCAAAATATTGCTTCATCAATGAGGGAAATATTATGTCTTAGCAACCAAAAAATATCATGGGGTATATCAGTAACACATAATGTAATCTATGAGATGTCTAGCCTACTCAGATTTGTCATAGTGATACATAAAGACCAAAGGGATGACTATCAATGAGACATTGGAATTCGGTATGATTGTAGGATGTCTTGGTGGGTGTTTAGCAAGTGTTAACAAAATCCCAAATACAACTAATTGCTGACATTTGAATGCGAAGCGATGTGTCCTTTCAAATACTGATGTATAAAAGCTCATTTTCAATTGTAAAAGAAAGGGTAGATAATATAAGTAGATAGGATAGGAAAAGAATTTTCACAAAATAGAGACTATGATGTATGATTTCAAAATGGAGATATTAATGAGAATCAGTTGATGTGGCAGCGTATTTCTGGTGTCAATTGTCTTTTGTGCTAATTGAAAGTATTACTAAAGTTGTCTCCAAGATTGATGCTTTCTATTTATTTAAATTGATGTAACAAGTTTATATTCAGTTTATTAGTGCACATTTGTTGTATCTGTGTGGTTGATTGATCGATTCTTTCAAGAAAAGATTAAATCCTTTTAATTGATTACAGTAATTAGGGAAATTCATCTGGATCAGTAAGAATAACTTGGTATAGTCACAGTCTTGCATGTTTATACAAGTTATAAACATAAACATATGCCAAACAATTTGAGTGTTTTCTAGAAAGAAGTTACCCATTTAGATTTCATTTGACTCCGCATACCCAATAAGGCACTAGTCTCTGCATTTTTCACCATTTAGTTTCATTCATATTTTTCACATTTGTTAAATAAACATATTAGGATTTATTCTTTAATATTGCTATACAATTTATACCAAATTTGATTTCATTTGTGCACTCCCACTTGCCATTGTGGGAAAAAAATTTCAAGAGAGATAAGCAAGTCAAGTTTGCCCCACTCATATAGGTACACCCACCTAGGTCTAGCAGCACCTGAAGAGTAGAAGTTCTAAATCTTTTGACCTTGTCTGTTACCCTGAAACATACCAAGAGATTGGCAACCTCTTGAGGTATTTCACCCACGGTTTTTTGAGCTAGCAAATTGGCAACTCCAGTGGGGACTAAACTTAGAATTAGGGCCTTAATCATATAGTCAAAAACCTTGTACAGAACCCACTGGGAATAAGAAATATCAAATACTTTTTCACTTTTGAAAAAAAAAGTGAGTGGCAACTCTGGAAAAAACATTGCATCTGTTCAAACATGAATGGAAGAATATCTCAATACAAGGGTTGTCATACTAGAGCTCTTGCTGGCAACAGTAAGTGGACACACACGGATGATAAGGTTGATAAGGGTAAAAGGATAAATGAGGACATGTGCATGAAGAATAAAGACAAACCATTAAGACCACATTGTGATACATATGATGGTTATGATACATGGAGAGATAATTCAAGTGCAGAACTTTGTACCCCTGAAGAGCAAAGAAATTCTTTTTATGATCCTTAGAAATAGGCTGAGTTTGAAGCTAAACTCAAAGTTGAACGAATCAGATATTAACATGAACATGATCTAAAAATGGAGGGTAATCAGAATGGACCTATTGATCATGAAACTCCTTAAGAAAATTATGAATCTTTAACTTATGAAGAAGTAAAAGCACAGTTTGAATCTCAAAGAAAGGAGATAGAAGAATAGGAGAAAGCCTAGATGATACAGGCAATGAGAGACTTCAAATTGTAGAAAGCTCAAAATACTACTCAGACAACTGGTTTCCCAAAGTATGTACCACCTCATAAGTAGGGTAATCATAATGCGGGGCCTTCTGATCCATCAAAGGTTCCTCACCATCAAATCAGGAATCAATACAGAAAGCCAAATAATCCACCTCATATTCCCACACAATATACAAATATACAACCACCTCATGGTGAACATTATGTGCCACATCATCATACACAATAAAATAATCTGATGTATCAGTATCATTGCCCACCTAATCCTCCCCCTCATCAATACACAACAATGATCAGACAATTCAACTTGGCAGGGTTTCAATTATATCCTTACCCAATGGATGGCAGTTGGAGAAGTCTTGTTCCAAAGTTTACAGGGAGTAGTGCAATTACTGTTGAAGATCATTTAAGGAGTTTTAATGCTTTCATCCAAGATTTGGATGTGCCTTATGAGGATTTGCATATGAGGCTATTTATGATGTTGCTTACTGAAGAAGTTAGAGATTGGTTCAACAGCCTAACAACAACCTCTTTTGATTCTCTCCAAATATTTCAAAACCAATTCCTTAAGCAATATGGGAATCTAAGTGCACCAGATGTGACTCTTCATGAATTGATGCAAATTTAGAAAAATCAGAATGACTCAATTTATGATTTTAACTAAAGATTCAATAAATTGTAGAATAAAATACCTCCTAGATCAAATTTTCCAAACTCTATAGCATTGAGTGTTTATTGAATGCATTTGATCCAAAAACAAGGTATGAATTAAGAAATAGGTTCCCAAGATACTTGGCTGAAGCCCAGAAGATAGCATTAACAATTGAAAACAATAGGAGGGCTGCTAGGATAATTGACAAAAGAGACAATCTTAGGGTTCCTTAGCAATCCAATAATTATCAATACAAACAGGGGAACACATATAGAAATGAGAGGCCTAGGCTGCATGACATGCCCTATAATACAATTTGGAAGGATGGAAAATGTGTAACAAATAGGCCTAGAAACAAAGAAACTCCCGATCCATTAAGGAAGAAGGGAACCTATATGGTAAATAAGAATTATTTCTGTGAATTTTGTGATAAGTCACATTCCCCAGTTTACTATGTTGTAGCCCAAAGAATGCAAGAAGAAGGAATGTTGATGGGAAACATTGGAGAAGATCACATAGTGTATTTGACTTCAAGTACTTTTCACTGTGTTTAGGAAAGGTACTCATCTTTCGAGGATGAAGGTTATGAGTACGATGTTTCAAATTAGAGGTACAATGTCCACATGGCTAAACATTAGATTCTTTCAGACTCAGCAAAAGATTATATAGAACCACATTCTATTGAGGTGCCTACTCAGTGCAGTATGAGGAAACTCATTAAAGAGGAGATAGAGAGATTAACTATTGTTGTAGTTGAAGAAGCAAAGAGTAAGTACTGGTTGAGAAATAGGACAGTGAATGAGAAGGAAGGTGTCCCCAGGGGAATATTTGTGAAGGATCAAAAGGTGACACAAGGAATTGTGAAGAAAACAAAAGACAAACAACATGATACTAAATGAACAGAGGCTTGTCCAAAAGGAGGAAATTAAAGGGCTACGCAAATAAATGCAAAAGACTGATCAAAAGGAAGAAAACAAAGAAGAAAAATTGGAGCAGAAGAAAATGATTAAGGTTGAAGGCTCCTCTTTTGACTTCACTCAAGCTTTATGCCAGGTAAAAATGTATGTTCCATTGCTTAATATGATGAAAATTAAGGAATATAGAGACAGTGTTGTTCAATTGATAACAAATTCTGAAAATAGGATGGCTAATAAAACAATTAATAAGCAAAAGAAAGTAAGTATCCCAGAAGTGTGCCTCAATAATGCATTGTTAAATCCCCCACAAGTTGATCCCTTTTTCACTACGTTACTTATTAACAACAAATTGCTGAGGAATTGCATGATAGACTCTGGCACTACCATAAATAATATGCGAGTAGGAGTTATGAAGCAGCTTGGCATGTGGGTGGATACTAATGGAGGGAAGTGCTGTGCAATGGATAATAGACCTATTCCTGTGGTAGGTATAATGAAAGATGTTGAGGTCAAACTAGTTGTGTATCCACATATGGCTTATAATATAGATATAACAGTAATTGATACCCCTCCTCAGTTTGGGATGCTTCTATCAAGACACTGGACAACAACAGTTGGGGGAAATGTCTAGTTTGATTTTTCTTATGTAACTATTCCAGTGAATGGTCAGGAAGTTAAGTTGTATAGGGAGCCAAGGATGAACCAAGTTGTTGACTGTGTACCTCAAGATCAAATCAATTGTTTATGTGATGTGGATCTTGGGAATTTTAGGATAGAACCAGCCCAGCCAGAATTAGTCAATGCTGATCCAATTGAAAAACATGTGGCACAAGACTACAATGGTGTGTGGAAAATGTAATTTAATGGAGCATGTAGCCAAGAAGGTAATGGCCCAGTAGGAATAGTATTTTTTTCACCTAAAGGTGCTACATTTAAGTATTCATTTTTGCTAGCATTTGAATGTACAAACAACGTGGCAGGATATGAAGCTTTATTAACAGGCTTGAATATACTTGTAAAACAAAAAATCAAGTTGCTAGTTGTTCTGGGGGATTCTGAGTTGGTGATTTCACAAGTCAAATCAAAATATGTAGCGAAACATAAAATATTGAAGCAATACATGAATGTTGTATGGGACATGATCGAGCTACTTGATGCATTTTCAATTGAGTGGATTGATAGGTCAAAGAACATAATGGAAGACTTCTTCGAAAATGTGGCACTAAAAAAGGATGATATCACACTGGTTGGAGTGTCACAGATTGAGTTCAAGATGAGGCCTATTGTGCATGATAATATATATAGTTGGCAGGTTTTTAATGATGATACTGACCTTCTAAAATTTATTTACTGTATAGATCAATATGAAGCCCAAGAAATTAATTTCAATGCCTTTGTTGAAGAAGTGGATGGGAAGCAGACAGTATTTGGGAAGGAGATCTTATAGCTTAAAACTAATAAGCTTCCTAGAGGACTTGTGGCATTGGAGAGAGTATATGATGGTAGTTATTGGTCTCTCATGAAGTAGACACCAGTGAATAAGGAGGACATTGAAGAGATCAACTTGGCGAGTGAGGTGGCACCAAGAAAGGTGTACATAGGGAAGAAAATAAGCCCTACAATTAGAAGAATGTTGATAGCATTACTGAGAAAATATAAACATGTGTTTACATGGTCTTATGAAGATCTAAAAGCATATAGGGAAGACTTGTTTTAGCATGAAATACCATTGAAGCTAGATGCAAATCCATTTAGACAAAAGCAAAGAACCATAAATCCAACATTGGAGACCAAAATATAGGAAGAATTGACAAAGCTCAGGGATGGAGGCATCATCAAACCAATTAGGAACTCAATGTGGGTCTCAAAGTTGGTCCTTGTGAGGAAGAAAAATGGAGATATCAGGCTATGTGTAAATTTCAGAAATCTAAACATGGCATCCCTCAAAGATAATTATCCACTACCCAATATGGAGGCTATATTGCATAAGGTAACAGGTGTGAGCTGTTGTCTATGATGGATGGGTTTTCAGGTTATAACCAGGTCAAAGTCAAATAATTTGAACAATATAAGATGGATTTTACAAATCCTTGGGGAACATATGTATACATAAGAATTCCATTTGGTCTCACAAACGCATGAGCAACATTCCAAAGAGCTATGGATGTAGCATTTGCAAATTTGATCAATGCTATCATGGTGGTGTATCAGGATGACCTTACTACTTATTCAAAGAAGGCTGAAGATCATGTACAACATCTAGAAAAGGTATTTGTTAAAGCCTTAGAATATGGTATTAGCCTGAACCCTAAGAAATGTCATTTTACAGTCACATAAGGTAAGCTCTTGGGACATATTGTCTCAAAGGAGGGGATTAGGATAGATCCTAAAAGGGTTGAGGCCATAGATAAAATTCATGTCCCTAAAACTATTAAGGCTATCCAGTCATTCTTTGGACAAATCAATTTTGTTAGGAGGTTCGTTTCTAATTTTGTTGAGATCATTAAGCCCATATCAAAGATGTTGAGGAAGGGACAAAAAATAGAATGGACTGCAGAAGCCTTGGAAACTTTTATATCCATCAAAAGGGCCATATGAGGCCTCATCCTTAAGTACCTAGATTTTTCAAAACCCTTCCAAATATTTTCATTTGCTTCATTACACACCATATTGCTTGCTCATGTTACAAAAATGAGGAAAGCCATGAACAACTCTGTGTCTTTTTTCAAGAAGTCATTGCGGAAATTTAATTGAAATATGATATAATGGAAATAGACTTTGCATTGGTAAAAGCCATGCTTTCGTGCCATATCTTGTTGGAGCTGTGGGTGATTGCCTATGTCCCCTTAAGCAAATTAAGCATGACATTCTGACACAGTATGAGGTAACAGGGAAAAGATGTAGAATGATTAATAAAATCCAAGAGTTTGATATGGAGATACAAATCACTAAACTAGTAAGAAGTTAGGGTTTGGCTCGGTTAATGGCAGAAACAAATATTGAAGTAAATCAAATTTGCAATGTAGAAGAGGAAGGGAATGAAATTGTGAGCATTGAGCATACTCCTTGGTATACAGATATCATGCATTACCTTAAATACATGAAGTGCCCAGAAGGATTGAGTGACAGTGAAAAAATAACTTTGAAGCTACAAGCATCTAAGTATGTATTCATGGAAGGTGATTTATTCTGGAAGAACAGGGATGGGATATTATTGTTATGTTTGGATGAATCACAAGCTAAGCACGTCTTAAGAGAAATGCATGAAGGGATTTGTTGAGGCCATTACTTTGCAAAAACAATTGCACATAAAATTCTTAGGGTAGGTTATTACTGGCCAAAGGTTTTTAATGACTCCTTTTCATATGTAAGAAAATGTGAAGCCTGCCAGAAATTCTCTGGGAAAATGAGGTATTAGGGAGCTTTACCACTTCGACCCTTGTAGGTTGATGCTCCTATTCATCAGTGGGGAATTGATTTCATTAGGG